>MU270054.1:572435-625779 GCA_021432635.1 Thozetella sp. PMI_491 | reverse complement strand
TCGCTTAGCATCTCCTATGCGAAAAGGTCCTGGGTTCGATTCCCAGCTTCTCCAAAAGGAAGCAATTCCGCCCGATCAAATTTTTTTGGGTTCGCGTGACCAAGCCCTAGTAGGTGGGTCGCTTAAATTCGGTAACCTTTTTGTGGTCCTACCACCACACCCAGGCCAGCACATCAAGCAAATACCCTTTGCGAAAGCCATTGTTCCCTCTAATCGTGATCCTGCGTATGCTAAGAGCAGCACGGGAACTAGTTTGCACGCAACCATAAGAATTACCCTTCTTGTAGTCAATTGCAAGACATTGTTAATCTAATGTACATAAACCTTTTTTTTTTTTTCGCCATCATCTCTTATTACTGCTCTAGCACCTTCTCCAGTTAAAATTCCACGTCTCACTGGTCCCTTCGAAATAGCCGTGTCCATCTCCCATCAGGGAGACACGAAAGTTGACATTCAAGATCCCCGGCGCCCCATTCCCACCGGTGCAGGGGGACCAAAGCTCTCGGAGGCCCTGCCGGATCTGCACAGGATAGTCGAGGGCCTGGCCGTCACCTCCAACACGCTCACGAGCCGTCACCTGCGTGGCAGTTAGCATAGGGCCGGTGCGGCGGGAATCGGCGCCGAAGGACAGCATACGGTGTTTCCTGCGTTTTCGCTGAAATACGTCTGAACATAGTAATTCAGCCGCATTCCGGGGTCGAGCACGACGTGACCCCTCACGTCGACCTCGCTCAGTGACACCTGCCACCCGGCGCTTCCTCCAGCGGACTGCAGGTGAATCTCGCAGTTCACCGTCTGGTTGACCCCGGGCGACGACGCGACGAAGTGGCGAAACGTGAAGGTAGGGTTGTTGAAGTCACCGGAGTTGTCGAGGTTGTCGGGACACCCGTTCCCAGAGTAAGACACCGATGTGATTCGGGGCATCGACTGCGGTGCATCACCCCGGACGGCGTCCGCGCAGAGCGCTGCTATCAACGCGACGGTTTTTAACAAGGTAACGGCCATTATGTGTTTTGTGTTAGGGTGGGTAGCGGCATGATGGATCGCCCGATGCCATGATACGCTTTTATAGGGAGGCGGAACCATAAGGAGACGATCATGACGGAATCAGTACCAGGAACTTTGCCTCTTGTCCCGAGTAGCGTCAAAGATTATTCACATGCAATCTCGCTATGCCCAGTTCTGGTTGGCCAAGACTGTGGCAAGCTGCTACTAGCGGGCAATCCGCGCCTTTATCCATATTATGACGGAACCGGTGGTACCACGAGCCCGGTATAGCGGCCTAGCCCTGGAACCGAACTAAAAATATTCACGGCCCGTATTGGCAAACTATCCGAAGGAAAGACTCTGGTCTAGGTCTACGTGGGACCTTTAAAGTCCCTGCTAGGACTAGTAGATTGGGGTCCTAAAGGTCCCGCCGGAGGGAGGAAACGAGAGTGTTTGGTCGTTAGTAGGCTCGCGAGGTCCCGGCCAGCCGTCGGCCCTATACGCGAGGGTATATACCCCCGTGCAAAGACGGCCGGGTTTATGATGCAACCAAAACCGCCAGCCACTCATGCTCAGCCCCTGGCGGCCAACGAAGCTGCAAGGGACGGGCATTTCAGCAAGGCCTAGCGGCAGCGCGCTCAAGTCGAAACAAGATAAGGGCTTAGGGTAAATTGAATAGCCTATCTCGTAGCTACTACACGCAACATCATGCCATACCAGGCTTCACGTTTCAGTTCTGTCGATGCCGCATAGTAATAGGGACTGTGCGCAAGGGGTCAGCTAGCTAGTTGTTAAAATGAAATCAATATGCACCCCCTCGGCTCCTCATCTCGCAAGAGAATAGGTGGCGTGGTGATGCGTATCAAGAAATACTAGTCTTGACTTGCATCAATTGTATGCATTTCATGCCTCGGGACGAGGGTATGCAGTGTAGTCTGTGCACACGGCACGGGATGCGAGGCGTATACCGTACTTCTATGGCCGACGTCTCCGGTTCTATGTTGTTAGAAACCTTCTACCCGCATATCATGTTGAAGTCATCCAGGAAGCGAATCACCGTCAATACGATAGAGCACTGTGTTCTGATATACCAATAATGATAGAATGTATCATCTCTTGTTCCGGTAATGGCTTTGGGAGGAGTCACACTCATGGCCTCGGTTGCAGGGCGATTCATCCAGTAACATCAAGATTGAGCGAATACAGCCACTTATCTAAGATAACTACTACAGTACAGCCTTTCGCCGGTACCTACAATCTCATGCTACCCAAGTATTACTCTGCAATGAGGACACAACCCGGCACTTGGACTTTAATCGAGCTCCTTCTATGCTACATTAGGAGCTTTCAGCCGGTGCCACCTCCGCGGGAGTAGCGCCATTGGAAGCGGCTTCGGCTGTCTTGGCACCGTTCTCCCTCTCCTTGAGACCCTCGCGTACGAGCGGGAGGATGTAGCGCCCGTAGTCAATAGCGTCGTTGAGGTTGTCGTAGCCGCGAATTGAGATAAGCTCACAGCCAAGGTCCACGTAGTCGAGGATGGCATCGGCCAGCGTCTTGGGCGATCCAACCAGAGCCGTTGAGGCACCCCGGGCGTTTGTCGCAGTGACAGTAGGGTACCACAGCGCGCGGTCCTGGACCTCTCCCTTCTTTGCGATATCGAGCAGCCGCTGGGAACCGACGTTCTGGGGCTGCGCTGTGGCAGCATTCCCGAGGAAGCCCTTGTACGCTTCCTGGTTGCGGTTCAACGCATCGAGGATGCGGTGAGCCTTTTCCCAGGCCAGATCTTCTGTCTCCGCAACAATGGGACGGAAAGTGACCCAGATCCTAGGCCGGTCCTTGCGGCCCGCCTTCTCTGCTTCGGCGTATATCTTCTCGATCTGGTCCTTGGTCTCCTTGAGAGGCTCACCCCAGAGCCCGAAAATGTCGGCCAAGGAGCCGCCCACTCGGTACGCCTCGGGCGAGGAGCCGCCAACAGACACAGGAATGGTCCCGTTAACGGGTCTCACCCGGTTGCTATAGCCTTTGAATTGGTAGAACTTTCCGTCCCAGTCAAACGGTGCTGGGGACTCCCAAGCACGGCGCAGGATGCGGATATACTCCTCAAGGCGGCCGTAACGGTCCTCCTTGCTGAGAAAGTCGCCCTCGCGGGCCTGCTCTACGTCGCTGCCGCCGGCGATGAAGTGCACGACGGCACGCCCGCGGCTGAGCTGGTCAAGGGACGCTAGCGCTTTGGCTGCAACAGTGGGGTAGATAGTATTTGGGCGCAGCGCAATGATGACCTTAAGGTTCTTGGTCACGGCGGCAATGGTGGCTCCCTGGGTGAAGGGGTCGAAGCCACCCGAGTCATATGGTAGCAGTGTGTAATGAAAGCCGTAGTCGTCCAACGTCCGGGCATACCTGGCGAGGAAGTCCGGGTCTATGCCCGCCCCGACGACGGGATTGAGCTCGTTGGACTCGTTGGGGAAGGTGAGACTTATGAATTCGGTAGGCATTATGACGGTGAGGCGAAGCAATACAATTCTTGAGATATGCCTTCGGACAAGATGGGCCGTGCAATTCTTGGGTCCTCTTATAAGTGCATGTGGAGGTGCATTGCGACAGATGTTGGGGAATCACGCCTTACCAATCATACGAGTCGTTGTCGGCGCGCGGCGGCACTACTTGTAGACAACAAAAATTGATTGGAAATACTTAATAAAAATACAAACAAATTATTCTATTAATGTACAGCTGGTTTGATGATTCTATTACACCCCGCTCGTATCGGGACTCGAGGGGACACCCTACTGAGTCGCGTCGGTTTCTCATACCGGTTGGTGATATCGGCTCCAGCTGCCCTCACGCTAACAACTAGTCCGGATTGCTATCGTACAGTGACGAGAGGACTCTACCTGATAAGGCTTCTTTTCGTCAGTAGGATACTCAGCCTGTCTCTAAGAAACCAGTGATGTAGTGCAGAGGCGATCAGGCTCGGCCAACTAACTTGGAAGATTTGCAAGACACGGAAGTGCAAGTGGTGTTGGCTAGCCGGCTGCGCCTCGTTTAAATTATCCAGGAGTGCCTGCAGTAGACCGTGTCTCCTAGTGCTGGTATTGTTGAAGATTGATTTATCGCACGCAGCCTGACATTCTGAGGAGACCTACCATCTGGGCGAAAAGCTTATCGCAGTCGATAATATGAGCCCAGCTGGATGAGAAATACAATTGGAATACGATGTTCAAGCTTGCTGATGAAAGTTTGCGTCATGTTCTACTTTTAAACCTAACCCGATGGTACCCATCAACTCGTATACATTGCCCTAGCTCATGGGACTTAGGCTAGGCGACAGCAATAACTAGGCCATAGAATTTCCAGTCACGGTTGTCAAATAAGGCCACATAGCTACCAAAAAGCACACGAAAGACGCAGTAGCAATTGCCTCCACCATTCCCAATTTAACTACCTAGGTACAAACTCCTTCCTCTTTTCAGTCACGTACAGGCCCTTATATCTACCGAAATGAATACTACCAGTGATGCTATTGTTATTAGCGTAGTTTCTAGTTTTATAACAACAGCGTCGGCATTGCCAGTAAGCTTCCAATCTTATCAGCGAGCCTGGTATCAATACACAGAAACACCTGAATTCTTTAATCCCTTCACTTGAACTAAGCTACCATCAGATACTAGCAATAAACGAGCACGGGGTGGCTGAGATTACTGGCTCTGGTGATTTACTCAAGGAAGAGGTTGAGTGTGTATACTCGGCGCTTTTGGGTTATGCGAGAATGGCATTACGGCGTAATTAAGGTGGCTCAAGAAAGTAGAGTTGTGGATCTAGTGATGAGGTAAACAGAAGGGGACGTTGCGTGGTATATTGACGAATCTAGATGTAGCAGTTACAAATCTTTACAGCCGAAGTTGAAATATCAAATGGCGATGAGCCAGGCTGGATTTAGGACTTGGAGTATGTACGGCACGAGATAACAAGTGTATTTGGCTCGCGCAGCGGATGTCACACCTAGCATGTTAGGCATAAGCACCTTAGCATATCATGTACCTACGCCTCATAGGAAAACGATTAACTGCGTATGTATACGTAGCGAAGGACCCCTCCCCTGAACGTCTCTGGCACACTTAGACTTGCCCTTGCAAATCCTGAACATTTTACTGCCTGGGTCAGTTCAGGCCAAATGGGGACTTAGTGTAACCACACACTTGGGTAAAACCCGGGTAAGGCGATGGTTTTCAGAACGGCAGCCCTTGCTGCCGTTATCGGGCGTGTTTGGCGCCTGCTGAAGAAATCTAAGCACACGAGGGACCCGAGGGACCCGAATACGCCTCACTTGAGATGCATCCTAAAACAAAATCTCTTATCTTACAGACGAAGCTGCAATAACCGATGCAGCAAGACGGGATTCTAATCCCCTCGCTTAAGATAGGTACATTTCCTAGTATCCACATTCAATGCAGGCTCACCTCGAGAGGGGCGATGGTTGATCGCCGTATAAATTGGTTCTTGATTGTCTACCATAATGTAGCAGTCTAGTAAGCATTACCCCTCCACATGTACTCCACCACGGATGCCACAGACTCGGCAGAGGATAAGGTCGAGAAGAAATGTACCTTTACCGAATACGCGTTGGGGGCCGTCGGGGCCATTCCGGTCTCGACTCCTCGAGCGAATAATTAAATAGCGAAATATCTGTTTTCTATACCTGGCATTTCATATTCAGATCTACATTGACTGGGCACAAGTATCGAGCGATTTCTGTGGAATTTCTACATTCACCCGTCCGGACTTTTGTCTTCCTACTCGCTGCAGATCATGATATTCCTAGGGAAACAGCCTGTAAAAGACGCTTCACACTCTTCCATAAGCCCAATCATCCATGAAAGATACGGTCTAGTCGGTCGGGTTAAGCCCACTTTTGGATCATCGGCCCGGCTCCTCGAAATAAAAGAGCAAACAAGTTTTCAACCTGCGATTGATTACGCCACGACTGCCACATCACGTACATCGTATTTTGGTGTGCCCAAGTATCATACCACAGAAGCAGTACATGCTTAGAGGCACTTACCATACAGATATCACTCCCGTCACATAGTACCCATGGCTAGTCTCACACCAGACTTTATCCAGCAGCGTATTGACCGCTTCGGCAAACTATATCTTGTCGATGACCTCATTCGTCAGCGGGGGAAGGATGAAAAACAGTATCCCATCTTAGGCTATCCAGTTTCTGACAACAATGCTTCCGAATATGAATACTTCAATGGCAAACAACTTGACCTGATGGTCGATGAAGCATGCCGTGTACTTGTCCGGAATGGCTTTAAAGTCGTAGGGCATAACCCGAGCATCTCAGCCGTCCCAAAGAATTACCGCTTACATGACCACAGAATGAAGGCAAGACTATTGCTCTATACTCGCCGTCGGATCTATCATTCATCATCACCTTCTTCGCCCTCTTCAGGCTTGGTTACAAGGTCTTGACTATTTCCATCCGCCTTGGCTCACCGGCATGCATCAATCTCTTGGATAATTGCAGGTGCAATATCATCTTACACGGGAACACACCCCGGATCAAGTCCACTATTTCCGAAGTGGCTTCCCAACGGCCACATGTCGTCCTCTCCCAAATGCTGACTCGGGAAGATTTTGATAAGCCAAATGCCCCACCCCAGACGCAATTTCAGCGAGAGATCAAAGATTTGGAGGCCGAGCACACGTCCGTGGCATTGACCATGCACTCATCCGGCTCGACCGGCCTGCCAAAACCGCTCCATTTATCTCATCGTAGCGTCTTGAATACTCTTATTGCCGGGACTGAATGGCACTCGTTTAATCCATTACCATGGTACCATCTCCATGGGCTAATTACGTCCATCCAGGCCATGTACCATAGGAAAACGGCACATTTGTTCGGGACCACCATTCCCTTGACCACAGAAAATCTAGTATCTGCATTGAGGGCGATTCGGCCTGAAATCTGCCATATGGTCCCTTATGCCTTAAAGCTCATTGCTGAAAAACAAGAGGGCATTGAGCTTTTGAAAGCCTGTGAGCGAGTTACGGGTGCAGGCGCAAGAACGCCAGACGAACTCGGTGATCGACTTATCCAGGAAGGGGTCAAATTTGCTGTTGTATTTGGATTGTGAGTACATCTGTAAACAGATTAGCTGCATGCGGGTATTAAACTAGCTCTTTCTAGGACTGAGGTCGGTCACATGGGAGACTCAGTTCGCCGCCCTCCCGGAGATGACGCCTGGAACTATATACGCCCATATCCCCACGTTGTGCCACACATGTTCTTTAAGAAACTAGACGAGAATAACTTTGAGTCCGTCTACCTGAAATCCCATCCAGCCTTGATGACGACCAACTCGGATGACCCTCCCGGATCATTCCACTCGAAAGACATATTCACTCCTCATCCGACAATTCCAGGAGCCTGGAAGTACGTGGCACGTGACGACGATCGAATAACCCTCCTCAGTGGAGAGAAGATCCTACCCTTGACAATAGAGGACATTATCAGAAAGAACCCCCTCCTCCGCGATGCTCTTATGGTTGGCAATGATCGACTGCAGCCTGGCCTGTTAGTGTTCCGGGCTGAATTATCTCGTCATCTGTCGGACTACGAGCTTGTAAAGGCCATATGGCCGGATATCCAAGCAGCTAACGCCATTGCTGACGAATTTGCCATAACGACAGAAGATATGGTGTTGCCTCTGGGCGCGGAGGTCGAGTATCCCGCGACTGATAAAAAGAATATTATCCGTGCTGCGGCGTACGTGACATTTGAACAACAGATCGAGAGTTTGTACTCTCGCCTAGATTGTCGCTTCGATCTCAGCAACGGAGCACCGGTAAACTCAAAGACGGGCATCCCGGGCCTGGAAGAGTATCTGCTCAGGGCATTGCAGGAGCAAGTTGGTCTCACTATGCCCGACACTCGAGCGGACTTTTTTGCGAGCGGTGTGGATAGTCTTCGAGCTGCTCAGATACGGAGGCTCCTCCAGAGAAGTCTAGATCTGAGGGACCATCCTATATCGACAAATTTGGTATACGATGCTGGAAATATTCAAGGGCTTGCCAGACGCCTTCAGTCGATGCTCACTGGAGAGCCCTTACCTAGTGAAAATACCACGGAATCCAAGATTGCTGAAATAGAGGCGATTGTTCAGCAGCATGCTACTTTCCAGCCCAGGATCCCTGGATCGAAACCTCAGCCGGATAAAGCGATCATTGTACGTCTAACTATACCTATTTGTATCACTCAAAGAAGCTGAACTAGATGCTGACTACTGAAGGTTCTGACCGGTGCGACTGGCGGTCTTGGCGCACACATTCTCGCACAGCTCCTTGTCAACCCAGAGGTTAAGCATATATATGCTCTCGTAAGAGGGGAGAGTCCCTTGAAGCGTGTCCTGGATTGCCTCAGGCTTCACGGCTTGGCGTCCGTTGTCGCTGAGTTCCTTGATAAGCTCGAAGTGGTCCCCGCATCAGATCTTAGCCAGCCACTTCTTGGTCTTTCGAGTACCACATACGAGAAGCTTCGCCAGCAGACGACTGGCATCGTTCATGCTGCCTGGCCCGTCAACTTCAATTTGTCTCTCAGCAGTTTTATCCCGCATCTCCAAGGGACCCAGAATCTACTTCAACTTTCGCTTGATGTTCCATTCAACACATCTGCCCGCGTGCTGTTCGCCAGCAGCATCTCCACCGCCTTCCAGGCGCCAAAATCAGCCAAAGTCGCCGAGGCACCGGCCCCCTCACTTTCGTATGCTGCTCCAACAGGATATGCCAAATCCAAGCTTGTCGGCGAAAAGATCTCCGAGGCTGCTGGTAGAGCGGGTGGCGACATTGCTATCGCGCGGATAGGACAGATCACCGGTGATACTGTTAATGGCATCTGGAATGACACCGAAGCGGTTCCTCTCATGATTCGGAGCGCCGTGGAGCTTGGCTCGTTGCCTACACTTGACAACAAGAATGGGAAATGCGAGTGGATTCCAGTTGACACTGTGGCAAGCACATGCATGGATATCATGGGACTATCTAAACCCGCCTTGTCTAATGGCGGCACCGGTGGTAACTGGATCAAGAGTATTAACGGAGCAGAGTCAACGCCCGCCGGACAGGTCGCATACTACAACATTGTATCCCCAAACTCGTTCGACTGGAACGAGGAGTTGATTCCCGCACTGCGGGAATCCGGGATGAACTTCAGTGAAGTCCCCTTCGAAGCCTGGCTGAAGAAACTTAGAACCCGAGGCAGCGAACTCGGAGCCGAGGCGGAAGTGAAGCTCCCAGCTATCAAGCTAGCAGACTATTTTGAACAAGCACAGGGCAGTGGCTCAACAACGGGTGGGCTTGAGTTCGAAACTGATATAGCAACCCGACAGAGCCCCAACCTGCGACATTGTCCAGATGTCATACGAGATGTAGTCCCAAAGTTGGTACACAGGTGGCTGAGGAGTTGGACATAGATCAGATGCCAAAGTTCAAGGATAAGAGCGAAGAACAGACAGGACTGTCGTTACGGAGAATGCGGGGCTATAAATGCACTTATAGCTGTTTTTAGGCATCATTATAACGAACACGGTGGCATTCTGATGATCACCATAGGTCTATCGTGTTAATTGCAACCTTGGTACATGGTACCAGTTCTTTCTCTTTATACTTGGCACAAGACTTACATGTTGGACCGCAGAATCACCCGGCGAATGCTATCAAGAGTAGAAGCACGCAAAGCTAAGTTGTTACTCAAGGGACGAGAACACTAAGGATATCTAAAGCAACAAGAATGGCAAAATCACGGCTGCCGTTATTTGGTGTCATAAGAGAGGCGGTACTTGGGGTCTTCTGGCCCGAGATACACAATGGGGCGGTCCAAGAGAAGATTGCCGCTTTGAAAGCGTCTCCTCTAGACACATCCTTTCGAGCTCTGACATTGTAGTGTTAACTTGAAAACCTAGGTCTGACTTTTGCGAATAAGTATGCATTGATTGTTCCGTGTCTAGACGTAATATTGACTCTACACGACAGCAGATACAAGTAGGATGAGTACAAGAAAGAAATTTCGGTCTTCTACATATGGCATGCTCCTTCGCAGTAGCTTTTCTGTCTTGATAAAAGACTTCCGCGATTTGTTCTTCTAACTAGTGTATTTAACAATGTCAGGAGTGTAGCCTCGCGTATTAATTTAGAGCTTGATGGTAGCCGAAAAGATACCCTGGCCGCCGCCCACGTAAATGACATCCTTGTCCTTGTCCGTACGCCCAAAGCCGCACGAAGTAGAGCCAGTGACAGTCGCCACGGCAGTCGGTTTTCCAACCGCAGGGTCGACCTCGACCACTGAGTTCTTGCCGTTTGTAGCGACGTAGATCTTGCCATTCGGCCCAAAGCATAGGTCATCTCCCATCAAGTTGGTCCACAGGGTAGTTACGGCGCCGGTGGCCTTTCCAGTTGCGTCGACCGGGACCTTGTGAAAGCTGTTCTTGAAGATGTTGGTGTACCACACAACACCATCCTTGTACTTGATGCCGTCGATGCCGAAGGGGATGCCGCCCGAGGGCGCCATGGTGGGGTCGCTGAGAGCTACCGAGTAGTCTCCCGTGTTCACATTGAAGCGGTAGACGCTACCCTTGCCGGCGTCGGCCACCAACACCGTGTCATTTGTGAAGGACGCGAGCCCGTTCAGGTTGGAAGCCTCCTTGATCTCCTTGATCAGAGACGCCTTGGCCGATCCACCAGTGAAGTCCACCTTATAAATACCCTTGCCGCCGATGACAGCAAAGACGTCGGGCGTCACCTCGCCGATGCCGCTCAGACCGCTCGCCCCGGTTACGGCCACAGCAGTGCTAGACTTCTTCTCGAAAGGGTCCACCAGGTACAGGTTCGCGCTATTCATGTTGGTCGCGAGAATCTGACCATTAGAACGGACTGCCAGGTTCTCTATCGAGGTGAGCTTCACCACCTGGGTCGCCGCCGTCTGGCGAGACTCAATCGCGGCCCCGGCGACGAGGGGTGCGAGGAGGGGCAGGGCGCCCAGCAGGGACGTGAGTTGCAGCATGGCTAGATGGGAAAACAAATGAGGATTCCTGCGGCGAGAGCGGTATCTTGACAGGATGCGAAAAGAGTAAACGACGTCGGGGCTTGGAGCAGGGGACCTATGCCCCTTAGAGGACCACCTGCTGATGGCTTCATCACGCTTCCCCGCATAGCAATTGGGGCAGTGTCTTGCCTGATCGGTCACGATATTTGGGATTTCAACTGGCTAAATGAAAGGTTCGAGAACTCTGGGGGGCCCTGGGGGTAAATCTGGTTAAGTTCCGATCCCGTTAATTAGGGCCAATGGAGGCTGAACGCGCTGCCGGGTTTGGGTGTCTCGGAGCTCGAAATAGTCGCGGAGCGGTCGGGTAATTTTGACTGGATAGAATTGCGCCTCGGCGCTCTGGGCCTAATTCTAGAGTGATTTGGATCGTACAGGCCAAGCGCATGGCAGTTGAGCCTGGCCGCCTTCATCCGCTGTCAAAGTATATGGCCAGCGCTCTCAAACCAGTGGCCATATTAGGACGCAGAATGATAAAGGACTCAAATTTTTCATGGATTGTTTATTCCTCACTTCTAATTTAAGCATTGCAGCTAGTGGGAGCTCTGGACCAAGCATATATAGCAGCCAGGCTACTTGCTATAGACCTAGGTAGGTGTAGTAGAACTCATTGGCCCAGTTGGCTGCGATATATATACGTAACGAGAGAGAGAAGAAATCTCTCTCGGTCTAGAGAAGTGTTAATAGTGGCGACGCTGGAGCGTTGAACTGGTAGTAAGATAAACGGCTGCATAGGCTAATTACAGCTAACGGCATCCACCGTGGCACAACAGGCCAGCGGACAGCCTGGCTATTATTTTATCGACCACGCATACCCCGAGCCTTAGTTTATCACACTAGTATCTAATCCCAGGTGAACCTACTTGTTCTTCGGTCGGCAATGGGAGAAATTCAAATGGTATCGTATTATGGGAAGCTATGGAGAGATGAGCAAGGGGTTGAGAACAACGTAGAACGGCGGAAGAAGCAAGACGCGATGCCGAGTTCATCCGAGCGCAAAAATGCCCCGCTACAGTCCCGAGATCAACGAGATCGCCAGGTGGCACTTGAATGACCTTCTAGCGAAGAACTACAGCGGACAACCAGCGTCGGATCGGATATGGCCTCTGCCGAGTCTATCTGGTGGCTGCGGTGAACACTAAGGTGCCTTGTTTGGTAATGATCATGTAAGTGGGCGAGTCGAAACCAGCGAAATATAACAGCAGAAAGCCCAAGGTAAGGTGCGAAATCCCAAAGCTTATCCTAGATGGGATGAGGCCCTTCATTTCCTACTCAGGCGCTCGGCTCATGTTGGAACCGCCAGGCTTTCATGAGAAAACATGCGGTTGAAAGAGTTAATCGTGGTAACCAAGGCACCTATAGAAAAGATTGCAAGAGTGCGAGCGACATCGCATATTAGCAAGATCGGCCGGGACGGAGAACCCGGGGGCGAAACATGAATTGCGCGTGCTGGCTCAAGACACCCCGAGCCTCACGAAGCGTGTGAAGGGAGAGAGGGGCTTGGACAAATGGGAGAATAGCACGTAGTCCCCACTCGGGCTGCGATTCATCCGCAGAAAGCAAATCGGCTGCTGTGATTGGCCAGGGCCCAGAGACCCGCCGCGCCGGATGCACGGCGCCGACCTCCTCCGTGGTCCGACCGGAGCGGGAATGAGAAAGCGAAAGAGAACCCGCGGGATATTGACGTCGGCAGCGAGCTGAACAGGCCACGGGGTCTGACACATCCATCTTCGCCGCAGGGCCTACGGCCCTTGGGTTGACCCGGGGCCCTGCCCCGACTGGCTTTTCTCGCATAAAAGGCTCAAAGGCCCTGTTGTAAGGATGTCTGTTCACAGTTGCGATCACAACTTCCTTTACTCCCAAGACACGCCAGTTCCCAATTCAGACTCCAATTCTCTCGACCATTTTGCCCCCGTTCACCACGTCATATCCACGGCTCGACCGATTCCCCCGCTAAAATGAGCTCCATGTACAGCTCCTACACGCAGGCTTTCCCGCCGAAGCCTAGTTTTAAGGAAAATGTCGCTCCGGACCTCCAAGGAAAAGTATGCGATCATTTCACGCCAGAGTCTGACAATCACATTCACTGGGGTAGCATCTCAACTCCCAACTCCCAAACTCCCAACATCACAACCTCCCACCTCCATACCCTCCTACTTCAACAATTTTTCTCAAATCGTATCAGAGGAGAATCCTTCACTAACTTTAACTGTTCCCACAAGGTATGCATCGTAACTGGCTCTAATGCTGGTATCGGAAAGCATCTCTCGCGCATGCTCTACTCCAAGAATGCCACCGTTTACGTAGCTGCCCGCTCCGAGGCCAAAGCGAACGCCGCCATCGACGAAATCAAGGCTGCCGTACCCAAGTCCGCCGGCTCGCTCACGTACCTGAACCTTGACCTCGCCGACCTCTCGACGATCCGTACCTCGGTCGATGCCTTTCTGTGTCGAGAGCAAAAGCTCGACGTGCTCTTCAACAACGCCGGCGTCATGCATATTGCGGATGACACACGCACCAAGCAGGGCTACGAGATGAACATGGGCGTCAACTGCCTGGGAACATTTCTGTTCACCAAGCTCCTGACTTCCACACTCATCAACACGGCTAAGAGCGCCCCTGCAGGCTCCGTCCGCGTTGTCTGGGTCTCATCCTCGGCTGCTGAGTTCCTCGGAACGAAGAACACCGCCGTCGACCTGAACAACCTCGAATTCAAGGGAGATAAGCCCGGCATGCCGCGATATGGAAACAGCAAGGCAGGCAACTTCCTGCACGCTGCCGAGTATGCGAAGAGACACCGCGCCGACGGGGTGATCAGCGTGGCGCTAAACCCTGGGAACCTCGCTTCGGATCTGTGGCACCACCACGGCTCGCTCTCCCGGCTGATGATGAAGCCAATGCTCCACCCTCCCGTTAACGGAGCGTACACCTTGCTGTTTGCCGGCCTGTCGCCTGCGGTGACCATCCAGAATACCGGAGCATGGGGTGCGTACTCCCTGGACATCACTTTGCGGGATCCAAATGCTAACCAAGACATCTAGTAATTCCTTTTGGGAGGATCGGCCGAATTCGCAAGGATTACGAACTTGCCTTGAAGACTGAATCTGAAGGTGGCAACGGTGCTGCCGCTAGGTTCTGGGAGTGGACCGAGGACCAAGTAAGGCCATTCCTCTAGCATGCTCGCTGGGTCAGTTGTGCGACATGAATGGATAGTTAGATACCCTCGGTATTGCGGCGTCTTAGGTCTTATATTATTTGTCTGTTGAGGTGCTCTTAGTTGGATAATCCTGGTATGATAGAAAGTTACTCACTAGTTGGGTGCTCGTCTTTGGAGGGAACACTATAATAATGTAGCGGTGTTTTTGATACAATAGCTCCGTCTTTAGAATCTTGAAACTATGGCGGTCTCACCCTACACCTCTGTAGTGCATAGCCGACGCCGACGTCGGGTTCCAGCATAGTCAAATTCGCACTTCTGCCTCCGCAAGTACCCTATTATTTTCTACTTATCAGTGGATGGCCGCACAACAGGCAAGGACTAGAGATCTGATTCGTTAGAAATGATCGTCCATGGGTTGTGTCTTACGAACTAGGAAACTACTGATTGTATCACCTGCAGGCTAGCAGCCCAGTCTTACCCAAGAAGACTGGCCGATTATATATCTAGCCCAAACACGTTAGAGAACTCGTTACGACTAAGAAAGCTATCCGCCACCGCCTTATACTCCTGTCGCTAGTTTGATTTTCTTAGGCGGCCATTGACATCTTTGTATGGCCATGGTTCGGTGAGAATAACATAAAGGCAACGACTAAGTAAATCACGTGGCTAAATATATAAGGCATCTCACATACCAAGTGCCTGATGTTAATGTAATCCTTTCAAGTAAATGTTACAATACAATAGAGCCTTCCCGAAGGCATGTGAACAAACTTTTAGTCCAGCAGAGCGTATAAATTTGTAGCCGCCTCTAGTACAAACAGTAGTACTAGGGGCTTGCGGTTGACGTTAGCCTTTGGCGGTCGTGTAGTGTTGGACGTATTAGGTCTAGGCATTCTTTTGATAAAACAGGCGACCATGTACCGATAGTGTTTGCACAGTTCGTATGTAAGTTCAAAGCGTAGCCGGCCATGATTGTTTTCTTCCACATGCCGCCGCTGTTGCTACCGACGGTACTGTAGGCTGAGCAGTTTCTTATTTTACGCATCGCTATCTCCGCCTGCTATCAGCTCTTGTTGCGCCACGGGTATATAGACAAAACCATCTCGTCCAATCTAGGTCAGCTGATCGTCGAGCAGCTGATGCTCCTCATCACGCGCGACAACAGTATAGGCTGCACGACGTCTGCAGGGTCGAAAACCGTGACGACTTCGGTGCACCACTCGCCCGAGGTGCAAGCTAAGCTCGATGCGTTGAATGCGGCGTATGGTAAACAGGCGGTTTATATGGTAAAAAAGGAGGTGATAAAGGTCAAGAACTGGACAGGGTTGACGGGTTTTCTATGGAAGACAGTGCTAAAAACGTCTTTGTAGATTCAAAAAAAACTCGAGAACGAAGTTGGCAGATTTGGACATTGATGCCGATAACCTTGTTGAAATTGGATTTGTGTTGGTTCAATACTGGGATCCCATTCATGGGGCAAAACAAAGGGCTAAAACTGGTTCATACTGTTGGTCTGGTCTTCTGTGTATAGTGGAAAGCAGTCTAGGAGCTCCAGAGAGCTCTTAAATAGCTTCCATCTTGATCACGTGGTTGCTCCCCACGTGGCTCCCATGGAGCTTCCAGCTCCCATATCCACAGCGAGCGAGCGCTGCGAATCTAATGTTCCAACAATTTGTTAAAAAGATTTGATAAGTCTTGCCTTGTCTGGTACTCTCGGTAAGACTTGGATCTATCTCTACTCAGAAGTCGAGAGGATTACTGAGTTTTGGATAGTTGGCAGGCATCGTGGTGTAAGGCCAGAAAGCGCTTATGATGCACAGCAGCCTCCCTCTGGATAGGACGGTCAGAGGGCGGCAGAGCCAGCGGGGAAAAGACGCCCCACCGATTTGAGGGCAACCCGACTTTTCCTGCTCTCAGGAGACCAGGGGATGCTGCCCGCGGTTGATTGGCTTAGCGCGTTGCGCATAACGCCAGCGCATAACCTCTGCGCATTTCGGTGCGCGATTTCCGAAGTGGCATTCCACCCATCCAACATGGTCGCGTACTGCCGTGTACGATTCGCAATCAAATTCGGAGCTCCAACTAGATCGGCGGGCAGATTGACTCATTCTCAGGGGACGGGTTCACCGTACACGGCGAGCAGATGCAACCGACTAGAGTTGAAAGGCAGCCCTGCCCGTCGGCTTATTCCGTCTCCCAATTTGTCAACCCTTGCTCCATATACGGAAACTTCCGTTTGAGCCAGTAGTAGGAATCAACATTGAGACGGCAAGTGCCGCACTATGTATGTGTAATATGTCGATGTGACTAGATAAATGCGAAATGTCCTGCTCCCGTTTACCTTTCCCAGTCTTTGAGTTTCTCGAATTGTTATTTGAACCCACTGCGATTATCCAGCGCCACTGCCGCGCTGGGAAGTCGCTCTACCTTCACTTCAAGAATGGGACTTTGTGCCTTTGTTGGTGACGCCAATCACTAGTCTGTGTGAGATTCGACTATATGCCTCTGAAATAGGACCCGCCGCTCACAGGGTCCTTCTCTAGCGGCCACCAGTTGTTGCGCTCGCGGTGAGATAGTCCTTTGATGCAAGCTCAGAGACCTGAGAACAGCTGCTGGTACTACGACATTGCCAGTTCGTTAATCCTCTAGCCACCTGAGGTGATGAGGTGCTCACAAGCGTATGTAAATACTCTAGCAAGAGACCAACATCACAGCTATGATTCTAAAGTTCGCTGTCTCACTCTTGCTTAAGATTGGATGGTTTACTGACTTTATTGTTAGACTGGTACTTTTGACGTATGAGAATACTTTCAAATACGAAGAAGCCTCAAGTCTCGCTCAGAAAATTCAGTATCTAGATGCCAACTACGACGCCAAGACCTAGAATACGGAGACAACGTCCACGTCGGCGGGGCATGCGTCTTCACATTTCACGGAGCCGCTTGTGACAGACGCCGCAAGGCGGGTGTTGCTGCACCAACGGGTCGATATTAAAAGTGAAGGCAAAGATGACAGAGTTAAGAGCTAAGTTGGCTGCAGAAGCTGGAGGTTAAGAGTGCTCCTCGAGAGCCACGTGACCGTTCAGTGCACGGTCCTCAAAAGGGTTCCTTCATGGTGCTCGAATCACCAAAAGAAACGAGCGCTCTTTCAGGTGCGCAGACTTTTCCAGCCGCGGGCTCAGATGCGCTACCGGTACCTTACCGCGAAGGTGGTTTAGTGGACCGCCACACTCTGGGCACTGAGATGGACAGCAGGGGATTTCCACGTTCTGCAGTCAAATGGAGACGATGGAATCCCATGCTAGATTTGCGCTCATTTTGGTATTAGTGTGTCAGAATGAACATGCGGAACTCGCACACGCGGAAGTCGCAGGTCGCAACTGGGGAGTACCAATAGAAGAAGAGTGAGGCCAGCCGCGCGACTTTAGGGCAAGTGTCACGTCTCCTGCATGGCTGCCTCAGGCCTAGGTCGCGATTGATTGCCCCTCTTTTCTACTTGACGGTCAATACACCCTAATGGGTCTTTTCTTGTCTTTTGGGGTATGCTATCGGCTGGTCGTACCAACAATATTTACAAACAAGGCCTTCCAGGTATGTTCGAAGCCGGTGAGCTGGCTCTAGATGTGAGATTTGTGAGTCCTTGTTTAGCGTCTGAATACTGCACTGCTGTGATCGCCGTCGGTCCTGGCGACGGACCACTACAACCAACGCGGCCTCACTGCTTCCTATTGACAATCGACACCTTTAACTCTAGGGAGTTTTGCCGATGTCACTAGGTACACACAAGCGAAAGAGGGGCGACAGTGAGGGCGAAATAGGTCACGGGAAGGAACCGGATGATACACAACAGAAGGCTGGAATGACGGAACCGATGTTTGCTTGTCCGTTCTACAAGGCCTCTCCCCAGAAATTTGGCGCCCGGAGGAGAGGCAGTTGCGCTCACGGATGGCCTTCAGTCCATCGTGTGAAGTATGTTCTCATTACACATCTCGCGACCTGCCCTAGGTTACCTCCGGCAGATCATGAGGCTCACGAAATTAAGGGAACATCTCTATCGCGCGCACCGCTGCTTCTCCTGTGATAGATGTTATACATCCTTCGACAAAGAGGACGAGCTATTCAACCACAGAAGAGCGGAGGTCCCATGCCCACGAAAGGATGAAGAACCCCGACACATTACCACCCATGGGATTAGCGAGCAGACTATGAAACAACTGAGACGTCGAATTTCTGGAGACGATGAGGAGAAAAAATGGGAATCTGTGTGGAAAATCCTTTTTCCAAACTCTAAACCACCCGATACACCATGTATGTCCAGCCCGCTTGACTATGGAGTCTGACTGACCGTACAGACTTCGAAGGTGCTTCCGTACAGCAGGTCAGAAGTCTGGAGCAATTTGCACAGCACTTTCTCCAAGAAATTCCACGCTTGGTGAGGGAAGAAATAGCTCGGCGAGGCTTATCGCAGAGCATAGTTAAGACGGAGTGTGTGCCAGACATGGTAGCGAACCTTCTTGACAGAGCAATAAAGCAATACATCCGGCCGATCATTGAGGCTCGTCCATCCACGTCGGGCCTTACATCGAGGAAGTCAGTGTCCAAGCCGAAGCTTCCGCCCGCGCCGCCGCTTCCGCCCGCGCCGCCGCTTCCACCCGCGCTGAAGCTTCCCCCCGCGCCGCCGCTCCCGCTTCCAGCTCAGCCGGACTACCAGTCATCGGCTTCGGGAAGTGAATTAGCGGGCCTTGCTCCCCAAGCTCACATGTCAGGTCCATTCGCTGATCTGCTTGGTGGATTATGTGGCGCTTCGAACATTCATGCTTGCTGGGACTTGCCGCAGAGTCAAGATGGCATATTCAGATGGTTTTGCGAGGAGTTTCCTGTTGATGAAAACACGATGTCGTAAGGTTTCATGTGTCAAAAAGTTGTTACTATAGCGTCAATGGTGTGGGTATGGCATGAAACTTACCGTACGAGTTGTAGTTGAAAGTACATTCACAGATGAAATTCGAACAGCAGCCATTTAGTCCATACCTACACACTAGTCATTCAAGCTATATTCAATTGGTTTTTATAAAACGCACGTCACGTTGAGTGTGCAGCATAGTGGCATGTGTGGTCAACTGATCGTATTGCGTCTGGAGGAAGCTCCTCTTGTAAGAAACAAATGCTTGCTATGCTATTTATACTCTGGGGATAGCCCCCTAGCCCTGATCAGATCAACTGACTAGCTGCTTGCAACTATAAGTGGGATCCTTCGTGACACACCCCTTAGCTGGCCAACTGTACAGCTAGCCCAGCTATACACTTGAAGTTAAGCCATTCCTACTCTTGCTGGCAACCAACCAACCCACCTATAATCTATAGCATATAGCTTGTATCTCACTATATCTCCTAGCTTATTAGCACACCAGTTTTAGCTAGTTATCTTTATTTTATATAGAGATTGTCATCCTTATTATAAGGCCCCAGAGCATATAGCCTTACAACAGACCATACAGCTAAAGGCAGAACCTAAGATATAAATAAGTAAGAAAGAACAGATAGCATAACTCTAGTATATACCACTACCAGCCTAAATAGGGAACACAGGGGATTTAAGGCTAAGTCAGGGCTAGATCTAGGGAGAAAGTCTTTTACCTATATCTGTATAAGCCTTAAGGGCCGTAAACTTAAAGGACCTTAAGGATCAGACTCTATTATAGCTTTAGTACTAGTGATCTAATATATTCTCTTTCTTACGGCTGCGTTATCTTGTCTTTAATATGTTGGATTGCCACGCCATCACATATAAAGCTCTCTATATAAAAGCTCCATACTAGAGATCCAAATATAAAATACTCCACGATGCAAGGTTCGCGCAGAAAACCATTCAGGACCGCCTACACTCTAATGCGGAGACGCGACGTGATATGTTGGGCCAGTGGTTCTAACAGAAAGCGAGTTACGACGAGATCCTCAGCCGAGCCATTTTGAGTGTGTGAGTGCCCATTCACATGCGATCTACTCCTCGCTTACTTACTGATTATCTCGCTGGTAGCGTCCTGGAACAGACTCCGTCGCCACTGCGCTCCGCATGACGCTCCTGTACGTCATCAACACACCCACCGTCTACAACAGGCTTCGGGCTGAGCTGGACGCGGCGGCCGCCGCGGGAGCGCCGAGTTCGCCACTCAAGGATGCCGAGGCCAAGAGGCATCCCTACTTGCAGGCGATGCTCCGCGAAGGACTGCGTGTTTTCCCTGGAGCGGCGTCTTTCTTCTTCAAGCAGGTGCCGATCGGGGGCGACACAATCTGTGGGCATTATCTACCAGCGGGGACGCAGGTAGGGACCAACGTGCTTGGCATCTTACGCTCGAAGAAGTACTGGGGCGAGGACGCTGATGTGTTCCGTCCGGAGAGGTGGCTTGGCGTCAGTGAAGCGCGGCTGGAGGAGATGAACTTCATCTTTGAGGTCCAGTTCGGCTTTGGAAGGTACAAGTGTCTGGGCAGACCGCTCGCGTTCCTCGAGTTGACTAAGACGCTCCCTGAAGTATACTTTCCCTGCCCTTTTTAATCGGAAAGGAACATGTAGGATCCTAACGTTGTGATAGCTCTTGCGCCGTTTCGACTTCGCTGTCGTCAATCCGCCACCGCCTGTTAAGATCACGAATGCGGGGTTCTTTGCCATGGAGGGCATGTGGCTCAGGGTGACTAAGAGGCAGCACACATAATCGCATCCATATATAGAGGCGGGCTTTTGAGCTGGCAAAGGGCAGAACGAATTATAAGGGACAGTTGATAGCGGGGTTGGAGACGGTCAAGTAAGCTAGAACAGCATAACTTAATTGTAGTGACGACTGCTCACTATCCTGAATCCTATGCCCCGTCCTACCAGCCACGATCAGAACCCAACACCAAAGTATTTCCCCCTTTTGTCTAGACGTTTTTTGATGCCTCATCACTCGTCGCCGGTTCATCTCTATGCCGAGATCCCATTGCTGTGTCGTGTATGTGCTAGGCACACCTCGTAAAACGCAGCTACTGAAGTGTGTGGCGGTGATTGTGGAAAAGTCCTTGGAATCACACAAAAGCTGGAATTGTTGGACAAGAGCCAATGACGACGTTCAGCTTGTCAACATAGCTAACAACTTCTTGGTTCCATAGATCATCCAAGCTCCAGGCAAGCTCAAGCATCCGTAGAACCGGCCGTGTGTTCCACGAGTCTGTTTTTCGGGCGGTTCGGTCGATGATATCTAGAATCAAGATCCGCTGTTCATCGTTGGTAGCCTCTAGCCCGAAGATGAGCAAGGGAAACGGAAGCTTGCAGGCCTCCATCTTAGCTAGGGTAGTGAAGCCGACCCGCGTCCATGCGTTGAGCCGGTCGGACTGGCCGGAGAAGTTGGTCGTCACTCGCTCGTGGTATATAAGCGCGGCTAGCGCGCTCAGATACAGAACGTTATTGCCACACAACTCCTCGGACAATCCTTGGATTTCCAAGGAGGCCTTCCTTTTTTCGAAGAGAGTAGCAAACTTCTTTTGGATGGAGAGTATGTACTCTCTATACACCGGGGAGTGATAGCGGGGGTGAGAAGGCGGGATAACGCTATCAAACAGCTCGCCGAGTAGCCTAATTAGCAGCAACATGTGACCGGAATGATCCACCTCCTGCGAATGTGGGTCGGGAGGTTTTATATGTGTTGCCTGAGATTGGATCGGGACAGCTACCAGTTGTGGCGACTCGCTCCCGGGCACCTCACCTGGTAGAACCAGGTCCCAGCCGAGGGCGTGATCCTGTGGCCGCCAATGGCGAGCTGAAAACCTTCCCATCACCTCGTGATACTGTACCCAGCCCAGAAGGCCCATAACGTCGCCTGACATGTCTTTCTTTCCCTTGTCGAATTTGCCAGATAGACCCTCCGCATTTTTAACGTACGACAGCCATGATGCCGATGCTCCCGAGCCAGCTTGGATCTTGCAGTTCCCGGTCAACCTACTGCAAGGGATAGTACCACGATACGTGACGAACCTCGAAAGCGCACAGGAGCATATTGGATGCGATGTGCTGAACCACCTCGGACTCAGTGGCGGCAGTTCTGGCGGACAGGCTCAGAGCCCGCAGCGATGCTGCCTGCAGCCGAAGCGTCTCGTGTCGAAGACCGTAGCGGTGCATCCCAGACACGGCGAGGATGGACCGCATAACCGCTGTGGATGATGCGGAGGCATCGGTGAGAGCTAATTGGCAGTAGAAGCCTAGGAACCGGTACCCATCTTCATCGCATGTTGCCATGGAGTGGATCGCCACAGACTTGACTGGTCTTTTTTCAGCCGAAGGCACCAAAGAGCTATTCCCGTCTTGTCAATACTTACAATACTGCAGCAACTCTCCATCTGTGCTGTTAAGTGGGGACGGTGTCCACCGGATTGGGGTTGGCAGGGCAGGCAGGGAGGGCTCATCAGGAGTGTCTATCGAACGATCAGTGAAAGCCGGACTGGGGCGCCGGATACGGCATGCCGACCTCCCATTCGTGTAGGTCCTAGTATGCGCCGGCACAGGTCGATGTCCCCCACGCCCAAGTTCACCCAGCTGCTTGTTCGCACCACGGCACCCCCTGCATGCATCAGCGTTCTTGGGCCGACGAGCATGCGCCTGCCATCGGCCCGCTGCGGCCAAGACAAATGGATGCTGTTCCAGCGGCATTCCCGGCCCATCCGCATGCAGTTCACGCAGATCGGGCGGGAGCCATCGCAGCGGCGTCGACGGCCTGTCAGGGCATGGGTGTCAGCAGCTTCGTCTCCGAATCTGGGGCAGGAGAAGGGTGTGCTGGGGTCGCAAACCGACTTTTACATGCAACACAGCCGGATTTTCCCATGTTGCTTAGCGAGGGTGGTAGAGAGGACAAGAGAGGGCGCGAAAAGTTGCCAATTGTCCATTCCGGGCGGTCGAGGTAAGGTTGTCTGCGGGGATGTGCTGGGCCACCCGGACACCGCCCTGTTGAAGTGGACCGGCCAAGAGCCGAGCTCCAGAGAACCCACTACTAGGTTATGCTGCTTACCTGTCGTATAACTAGCTACTTCTGGTAATAGGATTCGCGTCGGGATTATCACTCTTACAGCCTCAGGACGAGTAGCTCGGAGATAATGAAATCATGCACCGCCGGACCGATACCGAACGCTTGGGACACTTACCGACAAGAGTAGTGGCTTTGTGATCCACACTCGGTATCCTCATAAAATGAATCAGGGTCGACGTCCCCACACTAACCTATCACCACTACAGATGCCTCCAACCCGCATCAACATCTTCCAGCAACAAAAACCTTGCAGCTCCATGATGCGGATGGAACGCTGCGACTTGCTGGTAATTAGTGCAGACATTGCCGTATTTGCCGAGAAAGTCGCGTCTTGTACACCGTGCGACCGACGCTGGAAGCAGCAACAGTGTCGTTTACCGGCCACGTCTATCCTGACCGTCCAGTGCCGTACAGTAACCTACCCCTAGGCAGAGGCCAAAAACTTCAGGCACAAACGGGCTTCTCGAAGCCAGAATTAGCTAAAGGTGTTCGTCAAGACGTGTATAGCTGCATTTGCTCGACTTTCACTCACTAGGTGTTGGTTGGACTCTTCCTGAAATCCGACGTCATGCGGCACAAATCTGCGGCTTACGACAGCTATGCAAAAGCTCAAGGAGGACGACGACGTTCTCTGTCCAATCTTTGAGCCCGGACTAACAGGTAGCGGCTCCTAGACATCTACATTTTCTGAATTTGAGATAGAAAAGAAGGCAAATGTTAGGGTTCGGCCATCTTATGAGGTATAGACACAGACTAGTAGCCTTGGGAGCTTACTGGTCATATGCTTGGTCGCGTCGACTAGAACCGGCTTTCTTGCTCGGAAGAGGTTACTGTACGGCACTGGAATCTTTGAACAGCTTGTCCTGAGATACTTTCAATTTCCAAGCACCCTATACTTCAGGCTATACCACCTAGGCTACCTCAGCTAAGTCAGCCACCCTAAGCTGCAAGCTCAGGGTGCTATAAGACTGCTATGGATTCTCGACTATTCGGTAGAACCTGCCCGCCTGCCCTTCCTGCAGGCCTCGGCTAGTTTGCCGAGAAAGGATAGACCAAGGTACTAAACCACCACCTACCCCGCCCGCATGGACTAGCACGCCTACGTCAAAATATACGACCATTCGCGGTACTGTGCTGGAGGGGCGTGTGGGTCATCTATTTTGACGCCTAGGTGACTAGGTAGGTAAGAACTCAGACCCATACATACAATTCCAATTCTAGGAATCTATCCTCCGCAGATAGCCCCATCTGGCCTTCCCACTTATCAGCCGGGTAGAGAGCTATATTGGGGAGTATGACTCGTGTAGGTAGTCGAATGTTAACTAATGCCCTCCAGAAATAGAAGGAAGGTAATTACTAGCACGAGCAATTTTAGTCTAAACGCCAAGGAGACCATTTTCGTCAACTTTCATGAGCGGAAAGATTCCTAGTCTCAAGCGTGGATGGTGTATAAATATCGGGGCACATTTAGGTATTTTGCGCCCTACCCCAGGCTCCTCTTCCTTGCAGATCATTTCGGGCACATCTTATACGCCCGTCTCTAAATAGCCTTGCCTTCAAGCTTGCACGATGCCGTCCTACGTTGTGACGGGAGCCAGTCGCGGCATTGGAGTGTGTTCCCCGCAAGATCTGAGAAGAGTACCATGCTAATAGCAGATTCTAGTTCGAGTTTGTCCGTCAGCTGTCCGGGAATCCTGCAGCTACCGTCGTTGCCCTGGTGCGAAATATCGAGGTGGCGGAAAAGAAGTACGCGAGTGAACTTCCGCGCCAAAATATACACATTATCTACGCCGATCTTACAGACCATAAGTCGTTGAAGGTCACTATCTCTCTCCCGCGAGCGTGTCTACTGGTTATTCACTAACCAGCCACATAGAAAGCAGCTGAAGAAACAGCCAAGATCACCGGAGGGCCACTAGACTATGTCATTGCCAATGCGTCGTATATGCCCGACTATTTTGAGTTTCAACCAATCGGTGAAGTGTAGGTCGTCTACCATCTAGCTACATTTGTCGCATCACGCCATGGAGTTAGCTTATAGCATATGCAGGGCCGAAGACCCCGAAAAGTGGGCGCAGGAGCTAGACCAGCACTTTCGCATCACCGTCATGGGGAATATCCAGCTCCTTTGCGCCTTCTTACCGCTTATACAAAAAGGCCAAGCGAAGAAAGTCATTGCACTCTCCAGCGGCCTGGCTGACCCGGACCTTATCAGCAAGTTCGATATTGACGGAGACGTCGCTTACTCAATCAGCAAGGCTTCTCTAAATATGGCAATCGCCAAGTTCAGTGCACAGTACCGCAAAGACGGTGTCCTCTTCATGAGCATCGCGCCTGGCCTTGTAGCTACTCGTGACTACTCCAATGGTGAGTTTCTAGCATGAGGCTATCAGTATACTTGACGTCGCCGCTACCTTTGCTCATGCTCCAACAGTCCCGAAGGAAATGGAACAGCCTCTCCAAGCGCTGATGCAGAAGTTCTGGGCCTATGCGCCGCACTTTGCTGGCCAAGCCTCTCCGGAAGAATCGGTATCCAACATGCTTGAGGTTATCGAGAAGGCCAGCGTTGAGAATGGGGATGGTGGAACCTTTGTGTCCCATTTCGGAAACAAGCAATGGCTCTGAGTGGAGGCTGGTCTAGACCCTCTGCTCGAGCATACCTCCGGTAAAACTTGGGCCGGGGTCCGGGAGTCGAGGAGCGTGTTCAGCCGGTTTGGCTGCTGGCTTCGGCCGTTCATCCAATTGTATATACAAGTACCTGCATACTACGCCGCCCCAAGGGCAACTAGGCCCATCATTACCACATCAAGTACAAAGGCCAGTCAAACCCTTCCCTTGGCAGTCCTGGGCCACATTTCCCTATCGGTCGCCCTCCACAGGTCCCCGTCCTGACATTAGCGCTCTGCCGACCGTCATGAACGGCTAGCGCTGGCCCTCCGCACCAGCCAATCTCTCGGTTGGCTCGGGCTCTCCCGATTGCCTCCTCCACTCGTGCCACGCTGATTGCGGGCCAAGCGCCCATTGGCTGTCTGCGGGTTTGGCTTGGCGAATCTTATCACTCCGACCCCCACCGCGGCTGTGACGATAACTCCTGGGGCTCTCGCTCCAACTCGGGACCGTCTCTCCAACCCACGATAACAAGCTAGCTCCGCCGCCGTCGTGCAATGAGCACTCGGCTCCTCAGACCCAGCTATGAAGAACAAACAGAAATCGAGAAAAGGTTGCATGAAATGCAAGGAGAAGCGGGTAGGGAGCCATTCCCCCTCATCGCCCCCCACGCGGAAACCCCCCAAGCGTTGAGCGGGCTGGGGTAACCAGAGCTGATCGTTTCTGACGTAGTTGAAATGCGACGAGAGTCTCCCATCGTGCCACAACTGCACGCGGCGCGGCATCGTCTGTCCAGGCTACCAGCAGCGACTCCAGTGGTCCACCAAGTATGAGCGTCGAGCGACGGCTAAGATCGATGGCCCTAGTAACTTCAGCCAGCTAGCGTCGGCTGCATCTCATTCTCTGCATCAACCTCTGAAGAGCCAGCCCCTAAATGCCGATACCAAGAAGGCAGCCGTGGCTCCTATATCTGAAGCCCAGCTGCCGGCTCCGGCCTCCCCAGAGCCACTCCCAGAAACCGCATCACTGACCCTGCCTATCTACGACATCCCGCAATCGCAGCAGGATGACGAACAAGAGATAGAGGATGGCGTGGACTCCGTAGTGGTCTCTGATCTCCCCCTGACGCCAACCCTCATCGATATACCAACATTCCTCATCGACCACTGGTTCAAGTCCGTTTGCTCTTCCTGGTCGGCCTACGACTCTGACTGCAACCCCATTCGACAGCTGACCTCTTCGCTATGGAGCACGTCGGGCCTGGTATACTGGGCGCTGCAGGCCATATCAGCCGCCTCCTTGGTAGAACATCTGCCTCATGTCATGAAGGAGACGGCTAGGTCCGCACCCAGGATGGCGGATCGAGAAATCAAGAAAGAGTTGGTTCTCTTCTCCGCCACCCGTGCCGCCGGGAAGTTTCCTAGCGAGCTACTCCTGTCGTTGTTCTGCATGAGCTCCTCGCTGTGCTGGATGGAGTCACGGCAGCTCGGGCTCCAGTTCGTCCGACAGGCAAGGGCAGTGCTCAGCTGTCTGAACGGCAAGGTGCTAGACGGCGAAGACCAGCGGCTGCTAGAGTTCTTCAATGGCTGCCTGATCTACGAAGAAATGCTGCGCAGCGTTGTGAGCGACGACGAAATCGACACCAAGAACATGCTGAGCTGGCCGGAGCCTGACGCTCAGAGCTCGCTTATCTCGCTCGATCCGCACGCCTGGACGGCCGTCTCGCCACGCATCCTCAGTTTGTTCGGCAAGGCGATCGCCTTGTGCCGGCGGTCGCGCAACCGTTGGCGAAGGCATGACGCAACCACCTATCGGATCCTCCAAGGGGCAATAGTCGATATCGAGGAGGCAAGGCGCGTGGAAGAATCCCTCCTGGAGGCCGAAACCTCTGGATCGCGGAACCAGGACCAGCCCGGAGGGACCGTTGTCGACTTGCAGACGCTAAATGACGCCACCGAAGCCTACCGCCTGTCCTCGCTCCTGCAGCTCTATTTGACCTTCCCGGATCTGGTGGCTAACCGAATCCCCTCGCTGGTTAGGCAGGACGGCTCTGTGGCCTGGGAGTCCTGGGTGTTGCCCCTTGCCCTACACATCGTCGATATCTTGCAAGGAATCCCACCCGCCAGCATGCGTTGCATCCAACCTCTTCTATGTCTCTGCGCAGGCAGCGGGTTGCGATTCGACAACAAGCCCTCATTAGCCCATACTCGACTCAGCGACCCGCCGTCACCGGGAGAGGAGCCAGCGGATACGGACCAAAGCTTCGGCAAAGAAGCATCCGGGGTTTGCTTCAAAACATCCCGAGCTCGGAAGTTCGTCATGCAGAGGCTCGAACACCTGGAGCTGACCCTGCCACCCAAGCCCATCTCGGTGGCTAAGCAGCTGCTCCGGGCCGTGTGGTCGGCATATGACGAGGAGACCGAGTCATCACGCAAAACACATTGGATCGACGTCATGACCAACACTGGATTACAGAGTCTATTTGGCTAAGGGCTCTAGCCCGTAGCTCCTCAGCGCTGGCCGTTGCTCTATCGCCGCGCAAACGGGGCTGTTTTTCTCTTTTCGTTGCGGTTATTGCCTTGGCACCCTCTGCCCGGCGCCCTTCGCAGGGCTATGAATCTAAGCCGCCTAGATATGTGGGAATCCAGGATGCAGCAGTATTTCCATGCCCAGCTTTACCCACATTAATCCAGCGCGACAGCGCCCTTGGCGGTAGGCGAATAGTCGACTTCATCCGGGTATTCCAGTCCGCAAAGCGACTCCTCAGTCTCGTTCAGGTCGAGCCCGGCGCTGATGTGCCTATTCGTCACCCGTCAGCATGTACTTCAAATAAGTCACTTTCTCTGTTACTCCACGCGTACTTATCAAGGGCCAGCACTTCCATTCCTGGGACGCAGTCGATGAGAGCAATTATGGCGTACGAGCCAAAGAAGGACCAGGTGAAGCCCACGAGCACTTCGACCACCTGGATCCCCAGCTGGCGGATATTCCCATCAAAGAATACGCCTCCGACGATCTCGACCCCTCCATATGCGGCCACCTCCTTCTGGGCAAACAGTCCAGTAGCAATCGTGGCCGCAATGCCGCCGACGCAATGCGTCGCAAACGTATCACCGTTGTCAACCAACCGCCAGTTCTTTGCGAACTCGGTAAACTTGATTCTCAGCGCCTGCCGGCACAGAAGGGCGCCGAAGATTCCGAAGAAAAAGGCTGTCGGCATATCAATGAAGCCCGCGGCGGGCGTGATCATGACTAGGCCCGAGATGGCGCCCATGAAGGTCGCATCGATGGACCACCGCCCCGTCTCGAAAAAGGCCATGCAGGCCCAGGTGAGCGCGCCGGCCGAGGCGCACAAATTGGTGACGCACAGTGCCATGACAGACTGGAATGAGAGAGTCAAGGTCGTGCCAGCGTCGAAGGCGAGCCAAGAACCCCAGATGATGATCATGGCTAGCAGCTGGTAGAAGGAGTTTCCCGGTCGGTGGAGCCGGATGTGCGTGGGCGTGCGGACGTCGGACTTGCGCGAGCAGAAAAGCGGGTAGGATAGGTAGATGCTCAACGCGGTCGCCGTCGCTCCAGAGCAGACGTGAACGGGCGTACCTGAACGGCTGAAGTTAGCCGTGGTCATACTGTAGCTCGCAATGAGATCATTTTACCTCCAGCGAAGTCTAAGACTCCGAGATCTTCGCCCAAAAAGCCTCCGCCCCAAACCATGTGTGCCAGAGGGCAGTAGATCAGCGTCGACCACAGCTGACAGAAGGTTAGGCACGGTTCTGGCCCTAGCCGGACTTGTGCGAATATTGACTTACAAAGATGAAGGCTACGATCGGCCACAACCTCCCGCGCTCACATATCCCGCCGACCGCAATGGCACACACGGTTGCTTCAAACACAAGCTGGAACTCGCTAAACAGAATGGCCGGGATGGTCCCAACAGGCTCCGAGAGCACGCCCCGGTGGAAGAGGTACTTGAAGTCGCCAAAGAACCATCCCCCTTCGCCGTAGGCTAGAGTATAACCAACGATGAACCATTGTATCGAGCAGGTCGCTATCGTCAGGACCGCGGGCATGGCCGCGTGCATGCCATTGCGCCTCCACGCGTAACCTCCATAGGCAATTCCGACCTAACAGGGCCCAGGAACCCGGTCAGCTCTGTACTTTGGGAGCTGTAACTCTAGAAAGTTGGAGGTCTCACGGTAGGCACGATGGTCCAGCAGAACACGGTGCACACGAGGATGAAGAGAGTGTCGGTCTTGTCACAGTCCTCCCACCCCTTAAGCACGGCGGAGGCCATCGCGATAAGCTTGGAGGGACGGAGCTAGACAAGGCAATGATAGTAGTATAATGTGACTTGTTTCCTCGCAGAGGGCGGAGGACGTAGCTGAAAGTCGTCTCGACATATATGGCACCACCAATTGAAGCAGTTGGCTGCCAAACCGGCCGCATTGGGTTTCACGTCTTATCGAATTTGTCCTGCTCCAGACGGCTTGGCGAGGCAGATGGACCTCTCCTTTGATGCGCCGCGCTGATAAGGCTGATGGAGCTCACTATCGCGCGACAGGGGGGTAGCTTCTGCCCCGTTCTAGCATAGCTTTCCCCGGCAACCTTGCTGGGGTCCGCTTGGGGGGAGGGACTTTTTTGCCGGATTCGGTTAGGTCCGGGGATGATCCGGTAGCACCAACAGCACTTGTTGCATGGAGTTCGACCACGGTGAGGGGTGGCGACGAGTGCTCAGGGAGCTTCCCGTGCTGGTCTCAAAACGCCTATCGGTAGCCGCGAGTGGCGAGCAGCTCGGCCTCTGCGATGCAAGCATGCTAATTATGATTCAGCCAAGACAAGCTTAGATGATGCGGCCGAGACACAAGGAAAGGCTGCCTTGGAGCTGACCGAAACCCCGAGGCGCACTGTAGCAAAGTTCGAGGTCCGAAATTAAAACAATGGTATATTACGTCGCTCCCCGCGAGGCACAAAGACGACCCTGGTCAAAGGTTCCTGTGGCGCCTCGGTACCCTATGTTGGCCCGTCACCAGCTGTGGTCCGAGAGGGGGGGCGTGCATAGACACGGCCGGAGAGGGGCTGCGTGGTTGGGGGTCCCCTAGTGAGGAGATCAAGGGACAAAGCTAGCTGTTGGTCCCGGGACAGGAGGTGGTACAGTAGCAGTACATGCTACTCCCCCACCTTTCCTTGTCAGTGGATGGCACAGACGCCCGCCTCCGTGCAGCAAAAAGTCGCCGGGTCGCCAGCTTTCGACCAATACAGTTAAAAAATCCCCTCCGTGATTTGCAGAATGGTCGGTTATCAGGAGACCCCCCCGGGATGTGGAACATTCCGCCCCCCTGGTTGGGCCGGTCGGGGCGCCAGCGATCTGTCGGCCATGTGTGAAGGAGAGTAGGGAGGGTCCGCCCTATATGAAGCTGCACGGGGCGGCGACCCGGCATGAGCACAGGACTGCAGCCTCGAGTCACACGTAGCTGTCACCCTCGCACCGGTGAACATCTACGCATCCAGATCTCTCCTGTCGCCTCGCAATGAGTTCCACCGAAGAGAAGAAGGCGCCCAGCCTGCCTCCGGGCGAGGTTGAGTCGCAGGTCGTGCTCGGGAACAGCCAGGAGATCGACGCCATGAACATCCTGGGCTACAAGCCTGAGCTGCGCCGCAACCGCTCCATGTTTACGCTACTCTTTCAGTCTCTCGCCATCGCGGCAGTAAGCAGTTTCCCGGACACCTCGAAGCGCCGAGTATGCCGCTGACGATCATCTAGATCCCATACGGCTTTGGCGGGCCCCTCATCAGCTCCATCTACGGTGGCGGTACAGACCCTCCCCGGCCAAATCGACAGCCATGACGCAAACTAACTTTTCTCTTAGGCCAACTTCCCATGTTCCTCGGCTGGATCATCGTTCTCATCGTCGACGAATGCGTCGCCCTCTCTCTTGGCGAGCTGGCATCCAGGTATCCGACCTCGGCCGGGCCGTACTACTGGTCGTTCCAGCTGGCCGGACCTCGGTATCGCACACTTCTGTCCTTCATCACTGGCTGGACCTGGCTCATCGGTAACTGGACCATCACGCTCTCGGTCAACTTTGGCTTCGCGTCACTCATCGCCGCGAGCGTCGCCCTGTACCATCCAGACTTCGCCGTCGAGCCATACCAGCTGCTGCTCATCTTCTACGCCATCTGCCTCATTACCTTTGTGATTGTAGCGTACGGCAACAAGATCCTGCCCATGGTAGACACTATCTGCGCAGCCTTCACGGCCGTGGCCATCTTCATCACGATGGTGTGCTTGTCAGCCAAGGCGGATGTCGGCCGGCACTCGCCGAGCTTCACGCTCGGGAACTACGACTCAACTTTGTCTGGCTGGGGCGACTTCTCTTTCTTCATTGGCATTCTTCCCTCTGCCTACACCTTCTCCGCCATCGGTATGGTGTCCGCCATGGCCGAGGAGTGCTCCGATCCCGCGGTCAAAGTCCCCAAAGCCATTTCGTTGTGCGTTCCCATTGGTGGACTTGCCGGCCTGTTCTTCGTAAGTGGCACATTCTCCCTCATCTCGACATATGGTGACTAACCACGCCGTTAGATCATCCCGATCTGTGCAACCATGCCCGATCTCGCGGATATCATGGCCGCACCTGTTGGCCAGGCGCTTCCGTACATCTACGGCGTTGTGATGGGCAGCCCCGGCGGCGGCCTCGCCTTGAAGTTCTTGATTCTAGTCATCACGCTCTTCTGCTCCATCTCAATCACGGTGGCGGCGTCGCGATGCACGTGGGCCTTTGCTCGAGACAAAGCTATCCCGCTCTCGGGCCTGTGGTCCAAAGTCGACGAGCGCCACGGTGTGCCGATCTGGGCCTTGTTCCTCACAACCGTGATCCAGATGCTGCTCGGCCTGATCAACCTTGGCTCGAGCTCGGCCTTCCTGGCGTTCGTGTCGGTCGGTGTCATTGCCCTCGCGGTATCCTATGGCATCCCCATTGCTATCTCCATGATCAACCACCGCAGGGAGGTAAATAACGCAAAATGGACACTGGGGGCAGCAATCGGATGGGGGGTCAATATCATTGCGGTACTTTGGATTGCGTTCGAGACAGTCCTGTTTTCCATGCCCACCGCGCTTCCTGTCAACGAGGTCACTATGAACTACGCTATTGTTGTCTTCGCGGGTTTCATGGCGATGAGTGCCGTTTGGTATGTCGCTTATGCACACAAAGGCAAGTAGCAGCTCCCGTCCGGAATTCCAATTACGACTATAATGCTAACTTAGGGATAACAGTGTACAAAGGGCCTCCGGAGTCCGATGGACTCTCGGCAGACTCATGACACCCTGCTTGTGATTGCGACGGAGTGATGTGTCCAGGCCCCGGCCCGTCACAAGCTTGTGCGTTAAACTCTTGATGTTAATATAGTTCTTCTCAGAAGTCAGCTCGAGCGAAAATCGAATGGAAGAATCGGGTTCGTGTACCGCATATCGGCAACCTCGATCCAATTCTGTTACTTCGTTCCATGTGAAGCTGAGTGCAATGTATTGCCTTTGCCCCAGATATCGTAGTGCCTGGTGTACATGGTCCGCAAATCCCCTCTAGGGATATCTATCGAGGCCATGCTGCTCGTAAATTTGGCCCCAGGTTCCACAAAAGGCTGTCATCGAATGTTCAAGTGTAGAAGGAGAAGTCAATAGATGTCCGTTACGAACTGAATGGTGTCTTAGCTAACACTCCTGTTTATTTACAATACAAGCAGCTAATACTTCACTCTGTTCGCTCATAGGCTCTGACCCAGAAGTTACTTTGAATGAAAGCTCCGGCGTTGATCGAAGTCCACGGGTTTGTGGGATCCACAAGAACAAGGTCAAACCTCCTAAGTAGCTGTTGTTCCAGCGGTTAACCGACGTGTGCCTTGTGCATGGGGTACCACAAAGCGGCTTACCTCGACGAAAACTTTGTTCAGCTCCATAATTGCCACATTCTTGCCAAGGCAAGACCATTTACCATTGCCAAATGTCAGGTCAGATACCACCTGCATCCGGGCTAGCTTCTCTGGCGACGCTTCGAGCCAACGCTCAGGTCGGAACTCGTCGGCGTCGTGCCCCCAAATGTCTTCTCGTCGCATCATTCCCCAATAGCAGTATCCTATTTTGGTTCCACCAGGTAAATAAACACCTTTCCATGTGTCGCCACCTGGGGGCACCTCCTTGGACTGTAGACCAACGATGGGAGGGTAAAGGCGCAGACCTTCCTTTATCACAGCCTGCAGGTAAGGCATATCACGAGCCTTAGCGTCTGTGATAATCTCTCTATCAGAGGACAGCGACCCAAGTGAGGCGTTGATCTCTGCGAGAAGTTTGTTCGAAACACGAGGATTAGTCATGAGATAGAGCAGAGTTGCGCGGACCGCAGTTGCGGTAGTATCGGAACCCGCAAGACTAGAACAAAGTAAGATGGTTAGGGTTGTTGCCTACAAAGCTATACCTAGGCCAACTCACATCTGTAGCAGTGTTTCGGATTCGGCCTCGTCTTTTGTAAGCCCGTGGGCCATAAAGGATCCCAGCATGTCCTTTTGCGGCTTGGCGTCAGGCGCGTACCGCTTGTTCGTCACATCTTTGGCAATACTACCACAGTTCCGGTTAGTGAGTAGCCTCTCACGTTAGAAATAGCCGCCGTATATCTTCCTATGATGAGCATGGGCAAGAGGTTCAACAAGTGACTGACCCTAAGACTTTGCCAAAGCCAATGAGATCTTTCTCAGATGGAAGCAGGCTCTTTACAATCGGCCATTGAAGCACGTTTACTAGCCATGGATAGATCGTGGTGAAGATGATGACGGGCATCTGCTCTGCGAATATCTTGCAGTAATCGTAGAGATCTGAGTCGCTCTCTACGAAACCAAAAGCGTCCCCGAAGGCGATATTGGAAATAGTATCCATGGTAAAGAATTGAGCTTTGCGGCCCAGATCAAACGCTGTCTTCTCTGACGCGTACTTTTGTATCAGCCTGACGAGTGCCGACACATTCTTGTCCACGGTTGATTCCAAGTTCTCGACTTCTTTCCCAGAGTACTAATTCGCTCTGCGTTAGCTGAACTCGAGACCGGCCGGGACTGCTTTTCCTACCCCATGAGACATTTTTGCCCGCAGGATGCGATGCTGCTCGTCGTCAATCATCGACAAAACATTGTCCCTGGCCGGATTAAACCGCATAGCGTAGTACCAGTATGATCGCTTGTACTGGGATCGTGCTCCAGTCATATGCTTGATCAGATCTGGATCGCTAGTAAGCAGTTCGTCCGGGGCAATACGAGCAAGCTCGCCTATTCCCCACAAGAATTCCAGTTAGCACATGGAGTTCTCTGTGAACGATCACCTGCAGCAATCCGAGAAAGCCGCATACCGTATTTCTGGCAGACCTCGTAAAGATCCAGCTGAGTTCGGCCGCTGGTTATTTTGCGAATCTGCCACCATTTCGAGATACCGGAGCCTGCCGGGCCCTTGATGTGCCTCAGGCGATAATACTGTCGCACGGTCGACGCGGCACTCCACAAGACAAACAGCAAGACAACAGCTGCTCCTACTCGCAATGCTGGGTAGTCTGCGGCGAGCAGGTCGCTCCAACGGCCAGAGAGAATTGCCATAGCTTGAGGGCTTCCGGAGACCGAGAAACAAGTGGAGGATGATGAGAAACACAAACTCCAAATGATGCTGCCGTTGGCCGGGACAGCTCATCTGCTATTAGTCGACAATTGGCCCCCACGCCGGGCGCTGCCCCAGAGCTATGCGGCAGAGCAATAACTACCCCTCTTGTGCATCGGGACAGGCCCTGTTTTGGCTAGCCATACAATGGCAAAGGCGCCGTGCAGCAGCCTGAAGCGACATCCTAGCAAATCAGCTTTCCTGTAGTAGAGGACGGCCTTGTCGAGACCCTGACAACCCCTGCGTGCGAGACGGCTAGGGGCCTATAGAGCACGACCCGCGAAGCGACTTCCGAAGGTGTGAGGACGCTTACCCAGGTGGGGAGGATTACGCTACCCTCTTGGCGTTAACCCCTTCACACTGAACTCCATTTTTTTTGGGCCGCTGCACACGAGCAACAGGGTAAGCATGTGGTCAAGCAACTACTTCGAGTCCGGATATAAAACACATTTGGTCCCAAGCACGGTATTTGGTTAGGCCAGCGTTCCGTCATCACTCAATCGCTTCCTCTAATCGTCGTCGATCATGGATGACCGGGCACGCCGATATTTCGGGTGTACAATTGCCTTCTGCGAGAGAAATTGCATGTAGGTGTAGGGCGCTGTAGAAATGAATACGGTACGTTTCGGCGGCCCGTGGTATACCGATGCCTCTTGTTATCTGCTACAAAAACCTACGTAGTTGAATCGTCGTGTATCTTATTTACTTTTGGCCATTGCCTTACGCCGAGCATACGAGTTCAAAGCTCGCCGTACGTACAGGGCCTAGAGCCTTGAGAGCATCGGAGGGTCGAGGGTCCCACTGTGGCGAGGAGTTGTGCGACTGGTTGTTTTACGAAATCATCTTCGAACCTTAACTTACCGCTGGTTCGCGGGAAGCAAAGGTTGGCCCGCTGTTGTGGGTCGTCAAGGGTTCGGCGAATTGTTTGTTGCAGCTCGTGCTCAGTGCCTCGACAAACGTCTGCCTTTGGCCAGATCCAGATGTTCTCCTTTGTCCACCTCACCTCACCGCTCGTGACATCGCCCAGGATGAACCATACTCTGACAAAACAAGAATACGGCACTCCGTATACATGCCAACGATCGCGAGGTGCATCTCGCTTATCTCAACCCTAATCGCATGGTTTGACTATGGATCGAGACCGTCGGCTTTTGGACTGAGTCGTTCTCCCAAGATCGGCAGCCAGCCAAGGAAGTTCGCATTAATATGCAACTAAGCTATATTCTCTGTCATTCCCTGCTGCGGAGTAGTGATGTAGTGGTTAGAATCGTGATATTCTTTACAATGCTCTAGTCCTGAAGGTGTATCTCAAACTGGCCCTAGGAGTGCAACGGATACGGCAAAGTCATCGATGCCGACAACTCAGCGCACCAAAACTGGGTGCTGGACATGCCGATTGCGCCGCAAGAAATGCCAAGAAGGAGGGCCACCTTGTGCCAACTGCGAGACTCGTGGCATAAAATGCCATGGCTATGGACCCAAGCCCGCTTGGAAAGACCGCGGCGGCATGGAGCGAGAGGAAGCTTCTCGCCTTCATCTTCAAACAAGACCACGACGAGCCAAACGAAAGGGTTCATTTTTTCGTCCCATTTCAGTCTTGCCCACTCATCTTCCCACAGCCCCTGCAGCGAGTCTAGCGTTATCCAACTCGGGGGCCGTCGAATTCCCTATCCTGCCAATCTGCAGCGGTGTTGAGCTCAGCTTCCTTGACCCTCTTGACATCACGTCTGATTCATCTGGCTCTCCGGGCTTTCTCGATAGTCCTTTATCGCCCCTGGAATGCGATTTCATGCTTCGCGAGCTATCCCAGCCTAGTACACTTGGTGCTAGCATCCACACGCAACGGCCGCTGTTTTCTCCAACGACGGACGACCTCACTCCCTGTCCACTAGTTCCGGAGGAAAGAGTACAACTTATCATCCACTTCCTCGATCATGTATTTCCAGTCCAGTATCGGTTCTCAAATCCTTTTTCGAGCATCTGCACAAGCTGGCTGCTTTATCCTCTCGCCTGTAATCCTGCATTCTATAATGCTTCATTAAGCATGGCGGCATACACTATCTTCCTGCGCTCTATTGACCAGTGTGAAGTTCGCTGGGACATGTTTGAAGACTATCAAAAATGCCGAAGCATGGCAGTTAATCAATTTGGGAACATGACACCTGCGCCTGGCCACCCATCCGCCACTGCTTCCCATGCGGCAGAACGCCTCGTTAGTGCAGTTCAAATCGCTCTTCTGGAAGTAAGTGGGCTTCTTGTATTCCACCGCAGTCAACGGCAGAACGTCCTGGGGCATTGTCCGCTGATAACCTCTGAAGGCACTAGGAAGGAATATGCAGAGCTGCCTATCATACTTTGCCATTGCAGCTGAAAGGCTTGTAGAAACACAAGCCCTTATTTGGACACAGGAGCGAAATTTTGTATTAAACACTCCTACGTGCTCTGCTCTCGAAAGCCCATCACCTCTGGGAGTTTTCTCTCCACTTCCTGATCTCGGCCTACCACCCATGGCCCTTCACGCTGTACAATTTTTCAGCATTCTCGCGCTATGGAACGACATACTATCTAGCTCTGCAAGTAGAAGAGTTACACCAGCAGCAAGCACATATCGCCAGCTCTTGGGAAACGACTCCTTCGCCAGAGTCTTTTACAGCGTCACTGAGTGCGAAGTGTGGCTATTGACGGCGATCCTCGATGCTACAGCTCTCGAGGTATGGAAAGAGAACCAGAGAATTCTTGGTCGCTTGAGTATCCACGAGCTGGTCGATCGCGTCCAAATACAGGAAAGCAGAGCCGAGGCTGAGATTCAGAGGCTAGGCGAACTCCTGGGCAACTCGATCGAAGTAGCAGAGGCCGGTGAGCAAAGGAATACGGAGCGCAGCATCCGGACCAACATATTTGCTCATGCCTTACTGCTTCAACTCCAAAACATGCTACCGAGGTCACTCCCTGCCGCCCCCGACATCCAATGCAGTGTTTTGCGATCAATTGCAGCGTGGAACCTATGGTCGCCATCGCTGAGTCTAGACTGGCTCTCCTGGGCTTATTGTACAACTGCGAGCCTTGCTAAGGGAGGGCAGCGAGATATATTTCAGAATATGCTAGCACAAGCGGCCGAGCTTGGCCCGGCGAGAGGTACCTTGCTGGATTTACAGAGAATAGTTGCTGAATGCTGGACAGAGGCAGATACACTGTGTATTGGGCTTCAGAACGATATCGTATACTGGAAGGATGTGCTGCAGAAGACGAACCAATGCATATTGTTCATGTAAGCATGCAGTTCGTAGATATAGCGCTACGAACCGGATCCGTGAACTACGGCTTCCACCAAATCATTGCTAGACGCTAAATGACTCACTATCACTAGTTATTCAGCCCTCCGAAGCGCAGCGTCAGCGCCTAATAAACTTCCCTGGCAGCAGGACAGCTGTTATCTAGTAAGGAAAGGTCTAGGATTACTAGGGGCCGAGGCGCCGAAGACACCAATGAAAACATTATGCGCAGCGTGTCGCCGAGCATAAGAGTTGTGGCGCTCGAAGCGCCTAGTTGATAGCTGCCTTAATAAATTCTAATCTGAGGTAGATTCTCACTCCCACGATCTACCATGGAGATAAAAGGGCAACGAACCGCCTCCAAGTGTAGGGAGATGCTCAGAGTAAACCCACCACAACATTCCTCTTCCATCTTGAATAAACACAAACACTTAGATAAATGCATATTACCTATACCTCTCAGGTAAAAATGCTCAAAGCAATTTTCTTTGTGGCCGCTCTTGCTGCAGTGGCTTTCGCCACTCCCGCGGTTCAGGTATGTATATCGGACGGCTGAAACATCACCAATCGTTAATACTATATACTAACTGGCTATTCAGGCCGCTGGTGGATATGGGCCAGACGAAATGGTTAAACGAAATGTCCAGAGCGCAGCAAGCGAGGGCGAAAAAGACCCAGGAAATCACTGCAAGCGATGGGATCCGGTGGGGAATCGCGCGGTTGCTTGCTAGGGGCGAAATTGATCAACTTGATTGCTTCCCAGCGGCTTTACTTATTCAACATAAGGAACGCCCGCGGTATATATGTGGTGGACCTCGAGGAGGGATGCGCATTGTGATGAAGAACCTGAAAACCAAAAGCGTTGATAGTTTGATGCGTATTAATAGGTCCTTAACTATTTCATCAAGTTTACCCAACAATCTCCGCCGACTTCAAATAACCTTTTGAATGAATGCAACGAGAACAGTGTTATTAGGATCAAAGGAACTTTTATCCCAGGCGCGACGCCTATATACCGAAGTTCCCAGAGGAGCCATGACGTGTCCAAGCTGCACCATGCAAGCAGCTAATGCATCGTGAACGCGGCTTTTGCCACACGTGCCTCTTATTCGCTACAGTGGATCTGTTGTACGCCCCTCTTTTGCGGAGAATTAGACCGCAACAGGTTGTCCAAGCGAAAAGCGGAAATATGAGAGAGAAGGAGACTAGGCCGCTAGTCACTGGGAAGTTCCGGCAAATATGACCAATTATCAACTCCGACAAGTTCAAAATAGTAAAGATACATCTCGGCGGATAGTATCCTCTCTAAGTGTGCGCAATGCAGTTTGCTTACTCATCATTAATGGCCGCATTTTGAGCGTCATTGAAGGAGGGAAACGATATCCACACCGAGATACCTATTCTGGGAAAGAAAGCCGAATCTCCTACTTGGTTATTAATCTTCCGGTTTCCTATTTAGAAGATGCACCTACCCAAAGACCTTCGAACTTTGTGATAGGCCTTAAATTTGTGGCCTCAAGCAACAAACCAACCCGATCTAGCTACTTTGCCGCACAACTGAGGCGGCCAGGGAGCGAAAGCTAGAGCAGCAACTGCCTAACCAGGTCGTCCCTGGAGACAGAAACTTGTATATAACTTGTTGTATTCCCGAGGGACGTTACGCTTTCAAACTGACACTGTAAACCTTGGCACGACAGACATTGCCAGCACCTCGCCAGTTACTTGACCAGTTCCCGTCTCCAGCTCACACCACCACTAGCTCCAGAGAAATATTCTCAGAATGTCGCCAACACATACGAAGCAAATCACCTTGCCCAAAAGCAACGTAAACGTCTTCTATCGTGAGAAGGGCCCTGACAATACTGCCCCGGTCCTCCTGTTGCTTCATGGATTCCCATCATCCTCTCACCAGTTCCGCAACCTGATTCCCCTCCTCGCATCAAAGTATCGTGTGATCGCACCAGATCTCCCTGGTTTCGGCTTCACCGAGGCACCGGCTGGGTTCAAGTACTCATTTGATTCGCTCGCTTCCACGATCGCCGAATTCTTGGACGCTCTGTCTATCTCCAAGTTCTCCGTCTTCATTTTTGACTATGGTGCCCCAGTCGGGCTGCGTCTCGCCTTCCAACGCCCCGATGCTGTGCAGGCGATCATCACGCAAAACGGAAATGCCTACACCGAAGGATTCGGCGACGTATGGGGTCCCATCCAAGAGTTTTGGGCCAGCGGGAACACCAAAGAGGACCGCGCAAAGATGGCCGATGCCATGTTGACCTTCGAGATTACCAAGTTCCAGTATGTGAACGGGACACCGGATCCTAGCACCATCGCGCCAGAGACCTACAACCTAGACTACGCACTCATGCAGCGACCGGGCAACACTGATATTCAGCTCGACCTCTTCCTAGACTATCAAAACAACATCACGGCCTACGAGGGCTTCCATGAATACTTCCGGACGTCACAGGTGCCTTTGTTAGCCATATGGGGGAAGAACGATGTCTTCTTCGTTCCTGCTGGGGCAGAGGCATACACTAAGGACCTGCCTAAAGCCGAAGTGAAGCTGATTGACGCGGGGCATTTTGCGGTCGAGAGCCATACGGAGCTGATTGCGGAGGAAATTCTTCGCTTTCTGGCCTGACGGCTCAGATGGGTAACTCCTCAATGAGGCTAGAGAGATCACAAGGAGCGGGAACATGGATAGCAAGACCTAGCACGATCCGCCTCATGAGGCGGCAAGTTGAGAGAATTGATTGAAGTTGTTCCTATTATTATGAATAGATACGTTTCGAATTGCATATCAGGGACTGATAAGTCATCTGTTTATCGTAGGTCCCAACACTATCCGTATCCTACGCAACCTATAATAGCCAAGGTCGCAGAGTATGATAGTTCTTGTACTTCCTCGCTACCGGCTGTCGTGAAGGAGGGAACTGAGATAGACAAAGGCTACGTCGGGGGAGATCCACAGGGAAGCCGCACTCTCTAGGTATGTGCGTAGCCCATTGGGTCATGTTAGGTCGTGCAGAATGTGCGGGTATATTAAATGGCGGCATCGACGAATGCGCCAAGATCAACTTTTTATGACTATCTGATGTAGGACACCAGCGTCACAATTGTCGACCAGGTCGAGATTCTCAAAGAAGAAGGTACGCAGCCAGCGCGGCAACAGCACCAATTCCCTTGGCGCCATTTGCGACAGCTGCGTTGGTCGCCACGGTGGTCCCGGTGGCCGAAGTTGAGGACTGTGAGGTGGTGAGCTTCGCGGACATCCTGCATGCGGGAGTATGGTCATTCGAGGGAGAGCAATCGACTCAGCGAGAGTCATGCTTGCATGGAATACATACACTAGCTAAGGTGGTCCCGGAAGTCTTCGTTGGCGAGGTGGTAGTGAAGGTGCTGTTGCCGCTTGGCGTGCTCGAGACCGCGGACGACTCGGTCGCAGCACCAGAAGTGGCAGAAGCCGCGGCACCCGCGTAGGTGGGTAGAGTCGGCAGCACCGTTGGGGGGGTCGCACTGGAGGCCGAGGGAGAGGCAGTGAGGCCGCAAGCCTGAGCAGCCTTGCTCACGCTGGTTCCATAGCTGGACCAGAGATCGAAGGTGTTGGCGCAATCTAGGCACGCCTGGTAAAGGTCCTTCCACTCCTTGGCGTCACAGTAGCCCGCCACGCGTCCGCCGGCGATGGCGAAGCCGCAGTCGTAGTGGCATTGGTACTCTGCCGTGCCAGGAGCCTGGCGGCGGAGGAGCGGCGCGACCTCGTAGATTTCGTCGAGGGTCGGGGTGGCCACAGAGAGGGCGGCATGTGCGAGCACGGCGACGACGACGGACGACGAGCGCATGATGGTGTCTGCAGCAAAAAACGATGGATAGGAACGAGGGTGGCTGGCAGAGGGCGGGCTGCAGCGAGGAAGTGCGGGTGGGTTTAGTGGCACTGGTCTAGGGCTGGCGACACTTTGGAAGGGAGGGGGAATGGAGGGCAGGGAAAGCAGAAGGTAGCAGCAGGTCTTATATCTCCACTTGGCAAACCGCGCATGCTGCTCACCTTCTTTCGGTCGGTGGCCAAAAAGCTTGAACCGGGAGGAGCTGAGCTACACCCTGGATCCTGTGGGCCTTGGACTAGGTGCAAGTCTTGGAGAGGGAGGAAGGACAAGGGCTGTTTATGAGTAGGAAGCTAATGCAACCGTATGCGCTCGGCTGGAACACCGTGCCAGCCTCTCCAAGTCTACAGCACCGGGTCAGTGGTGGTGGCCAGCCAGTCGTTAGCTTTGAAGCGCTGCCCGAAGCGGCGACAGCTACCTCGCGTAGGCGACGGTCGTATGGAAATGGAGACATTGGAGAGGAGGGCGGCCATGTAAAAAGACCAGGATGGCGAGTGGGCCGACATCGCTCAGCACTGTGCCGCCATCACGACTCAAGCAGCTGCCCGTTATTGCTTGGCAAATGCCCTCAAAAGGCGTCCTTCCTCGTCCAGAGCCCGCCTTCTGGCTGGCTCCGGGTGGGACGGCGTACTAAGAGTGGGTAGCGACCTTGCATCTGAGGCCCCCCATAGGCTGGAGCAGGGGCCGCGCAGAGGGATCCGCAGCCAAAACATTGAGTCAATCTAATCTTATCAGATGATCTGATATTGCTGTCCCGTCCGGGTTCCCATCCGAGCCATCCCCACTTGGGCCACGGACACCAGCTTTGCTCGCCGCCCCGGCACAGACGAGAGCCAATGGTGATGACGAGGGCCCGCTCGGCCGCAGCCAGCTTTGGGCTTGGGCTTATCAGATCATCTGATTGCAAGCTAGTGTGCAGAATTGGCGCGGCTGCAGCTTGAACGAAACCTTCCTCCTTCTGTCTCGAGCGAGCCTTGGCTTCCGGTCATCGGGCGGTCCTCGGATTAATTGGGAGGGTGGCGAGAAAGGCGGGCTGCGAGCGACTTTGTGTGACCAGCCACTGGCCGGCCGACTGGTGAGGAGGAAGGTAGTATGAGCCCAGGCTTGGGCCCGCACACTTCCTGCTGCGAGGCACGCCGCCCTTCGACGAGGGCGATGGTGCATGTGCGCCAGGCCCTTCCCCTCTTTCTTATATTACCCTCTGTGTTTGTCTCTGTTGCGCCGACGACCCTGATAGCCACCGCCGCCCGGATCGTTCTGTTCAAAGTCTTAACATCATTCCGTAACCATGGCCTCTTTCGCTACGCTCCTCATGGCCGCTGGCCTTGGCGGCCAGGCCCTCGCCGGCTCTGTTACCGCTACCGACATGGGGCCCGCTGCTTTCATGTGGCCGCCCGACCGTGTTTGGAGTGCTGCGCTAGATAATACCGCTCCGTGCGGGTCAGCCGCCAGCGCTGGCAATCGCACCGGTTTCCCTTTGAGTACGTATTGTCTACCATATCCTTTCAACCAACTTAATCTGTGTCTTGTTATAATAGAAAACCACATAGAATTCGAATTCGAGTATAGCTAATAATGTGATAGCTGGAGGATTGGTCGCTCTTGTAGACCAGACAGAAGGCTTCGACCTTCAGCTCGCCATCTCGTTTTCCAACGGTATGCCAAGAGTTGTCCTCTCACTTGCCTTCCGGCTAGGATCAAAAGAGATCCCGACCCTGATTCCCCTTCAAGCTCACTTCCCTTCATTTCCCTTCCATTCCTAATCTTAGTCTTTCCTATCCATGCCTTCTAGTCAACGCTGGGTCGAATATCTATTAAAACTGATTCTAACACCCCTGCCGTAGAGCCCAAGTCGAACGACGATTTCTCTACCGTCCTGATCGAGAAGACAAACCTGCAAGAGCTAGACCCTGGCCATACCTGTGTCACCGTTTCAGACCCTCCCTCGAGCGTCAAGGTTGGCAGTAACGCCACTCTGCAGATCATCTATACGTCTGCGTTCGACTCACCTAACAATGAGACATTCTACGCCTGCGCCGATATCACCTACGTGCAGGCATCGACCTTTAACTCTGCGACTGTTCCCTGCTTCAACGCCACCGAGAAGCCGGACCACACGACCACGGGCGGCAGCGCCTCGGCTACCAACAGCCCGAATTCCCCCAGCTCCAACAGCCCGTCTGCGGGTGTGATCGCCGGTGCTGTTGTCGGCTCGGTCGTAGGTGTCGGCCTCCTCGCCGCCGCCGCCTTTTTCGTCTACCGCAGCCGCCAGCGCAAGAGGCGCGAGGCCATGATGGAGCAATCTCGCGCGAGGGCTGTCAAGTGGGACGAGCAGCATGCCAGCAATCGTGGATCTGCTTCCCAGAACAGCGTGCCGCTCCGCGACCTATAGTTGTCATCTTGGCATTGCTTCTTCTGCTACATGCAGGAGGTCGATTTGCTATCCTCTCCGTACATCCTGAGGAGATCTTCAGAGTGCTGCCAACCCCTTTACGCCTGTGATGGCTCTGTGATGAAGGCTGATGGATGGAACTTGGGGACCCAATTCCTGGGCATAAGAGATGCCCACAGGAATCCCGTCACTAGTTGGTCTGGATCCCGTATGTTATACCCAGTGGTGGGGCTTAGCGAGAGAAGATTCTCTCTATTATCATTGAAGTGTCTCATGATCAATTGAATATCTCACCATGGTGGGTTTAATGCTTGCCATACCCAACACCTGGGCTGTAACGCAAGGTTCTACACTCCTTATTAGGCACGTAACTTAGACTACGAACTAGTCAAATGTTAAAGCAATATAACTACTCAAAAGAGCAAGTAGCTCCGCAAGCTAAGGTTCAGTCTTCGAGAGAAGCGCTGGCGCAGCTCTTAGCTGCTTCGGAAACATGATGCCACATTGTACCTCTTGACGAACTAAACTACAGGCGTCACGGTCGAACACCCACAACATACAAATCCTTTCTAGTTATGCTATGATGAGTAAATAATAATGGGAATTATGTGTGCTTGCTAAAGTACAGGTGGGTTTTAAGACGAAACGATGACCAAGCGAGACGTATCAGGGTGGGCATTCAACATCTGCTCAGATATCAGTACAAGAAAACAGCGGATTGTGAATCAGTGTAATAAAGCAGCGTTTGCTAAGCCTTGATTGTCTTGGTTTGCTTCGGCTTGGTTTGCTGAGTCGTGGTTTTCTTCGTTGGCCGAGCTTTAGTCGGCACAGCTTTGGTAGGCTGGGCCTTCGATGTAGTAGTTTTCTTGGTTTTAACAGGTTTAACAGCTACGCGGAAGCACGCCCCGGTAGCATCTGGCTGAGCTATCCCCTTGTTGCATTTCCCATTCGCATAGAGTGGAGAGACTAGTGGGACATCGTAAGCGAATTTAGCAGCTAGTGAGCCTATACAAAAGTGGTTCCTTACTGTCGACAGCGAGATCTCCAGGAGGGTCTAGAACGACATCTTGCCATGCGGTAGGAGTGAGCTCGTCCTCGCAGGAGTTGGGAGCCTGGGCTGACCAGATGGCAATATGCCTAATCCCTTTGTTGGCGTCCTTGACTTCATGGAGGTTAGTAACTTCTATGCCTTAGTCTGTTCGCCAAGCGGAACATACTACACTGCTTGCAGTTATCTTCCATACGTAGATATTTCCTCAAGTATGGGGAGTAGATAAGCTGGCATGGCAGATACGACAGCAAGTCGCCCCCAAAAGTGAGGGGGTTGCTAAAACTTCCATCGCCTTGGGCGAGATAGTTCCGGTCGCCGCAGTCATAAGCTACTTTACCGCCGGGACTGTCGTTGGTTCCGTAGAAGGTCGTCTTGACGTCATCGAGAACCTCACATGCCCGGCTGAGCCCGAAGGCAAGGCTCGCAGCGGTGACGATGGCGGTTGAACGCATACTGGGAAAAGAGTATGAGACGTTTCGGTTAACGGGTGGTGTTAGGCGGGAGGGTGGGGGCGAAGAGATGTCTGATAGACCTATTTTATTTTGAGACTATGAGATCTTGGAAGCTTCGAGGCTTTTATACAACGGCACCCACAACTGGCTAAGCATTAATGTGTACCTGAATGAGCGTCGAGAGGCTGAAGAAGTGCTATTTGGCCCCTCAAAGAATGTTTTTATCCAAATCCGGAAGTCTGCGTGCCTAACATCTCACACAAATCCCTTCATCCTTGGAAGAGGCTGGAGGGATGCTGGGGCTATACTGGGGCGGCGCTGAGATGCGTGACACGGTATATTGCTACGGTACGACTTTCGTGGGAAATATTCATTCATATATTATCAAACTTTTCATAGCAGCGTGAGAAGCCGCCACAGGCGTCCTTCCGCCGTCTATGGTTTTGCGAGTCCCAGAGGTCCTATTTAAAGATTCCGGCTGGGCTGTACGGGGGCATATTTAGCTGCGACCGTGTAAGTAATCGCGCATCGCGGAAATGAGGATCTGAGATACTCTTATATATTACGAGGAAGTGCTGTCTTAGATGCAATTAATATGAAGTGGGATATGAGGGGGAAACAGCTCTAGATTTGTCTCATCCTGGTTGTTAACAGCCCCACCAGCCTGCCAAACAGTTGCAATGAAGGGATCCAATTATGTCTCAGATGATCTGCCATATCACTGCCCCGTTCCTCTTCGTGCAGCAGCAGATCTCTCCTGAAACATCATAATAAAACATTGTCTCGACTACCTACACGCTCCTGAGAGACGAACACTAGCAGGAACAAGTGTGGGGCTCAACAGGCGTCTTCTCTAGGTTATCTCCTATCTAGTCAAGAGTGAGCGTCAGCGCTAATCGAAGGCTACTTCTACAAGTGCGTAAATGTGTCGGGCCTCATGATGCAGCTGGCACCGATATCTACGCGTGTAAAATAATACTGAGAGACGAGGGGGTAGTAAGCTATGGGGGCTGTATAGTTAGCTGATTCAGTTGAAACTTTACCTAGGTGTCCCCTATCGCTTCAATACTATTTCCCCTGAAATTTCAAGTTTGTTGTTTGTTTCCCAAATCTCCTTCGAATAGTGGAATAGACAGGGCAGCAAGGAAGAATTTGAAGGCGATGCAAGTCTCTCGTACTGCATTATTAGCGTAGGAGTCTAATATCCCTAGAAACTAGCCTTACCTGCTGGAAAAAAGACCATTTCTAGTGCTCTCCCTGGCCACCCAAGACCTGGTACTCGTTCGATACAATAGCGCGGTTCTGGAGGACTGTGTGGTTCGAAACCTAAGCTGCGAATGAAGTTTGCTGTATATATGAACAAGGTTAACTAGGTAGTTGAGTCTAATTCTCTGTTTAACGCTCTACTATAACTAGTTCATCTCCCACATCGCACGCCAAACCAGGCTGGGAAACCTAATTGGATGCATAGTTGGGGGTTTTCTCCCGCCCTGCATAATATGATTGCACCAGTTTCGTCACGCCTCTTCAGGGTCATCATTCTTAGCGACTACAGCCAGGGATCCGAAGTGTACACCAAGGACAAACAGCGGAACTGCCGAATCGATAACTCTGATATCTTGGGAAGCATTTCCATTACAAGGGTCTAACTATCTTGCTCATAATGCAAAGGCTGCTAGTCTCGTCACAGCCTCGCTGTATGAATCGGACATGGCAGCACATGAGCAGCCTTGGAAGCAGTACCTGGCTAGAATTGAGAAATACAACTGATAGAACTTGGCTGAGACTTTTCTCTTCAAAGCCATCGAAGGCTTCAATGACCATTCGCGCAGCTTAGTTGCTCCGCTCGACATTTGAAATGGCAAGCGCGGAAAGGGCGTGATAAGATCTTAGTGCACTTGGCTAATCCGAATTGATGGATTGGTTCGAATGTTTTCTTTGCATCGAAGACGACATCCTCTGTGGGACAGAACCACATTACGTACTGGTTTGGAGACACACGAGAGTAAAACATTGGAGTCGTAGTGCACCAATACACAACAGTTCGGAGCTGTCAGCCACTGGGCTGCCAGATAGTCCGGCTAACATCCAAACATGAAGCTATGAAGACTCGTCACTTTATTAACAGGTAAATAGATGTATAGCCCGCAGGACAGATGCTCGCGAGTAATACTAAGTTTGGCTTCTCTATATATAGTTAGGCGGAAAGTGATTATCCATGCCTAATTAGACCACTACTAAGATAATAGAATCAATTGGTGATTCTTATATATATGCTCCTAAAGGAAGCCTTGTAAGAGGCCGTAGGAGTGAAGGTTTTTAGTAATCCCACCGATATTGTGGCTAAAGTTGGGGATATTAATCCTGTGATGGCCTGGGAACGAAGGACGGGGTTTTAAGACTTCTGAGACATGGAAAACCCTCGCCCAGGGGCGCTGCTGCGCGGTGTTAAGGGGGGAGCCGGACCTCAACGCCAGGCCCATAGTTGTGGAGTGTGAGATCGACACTGCCATCCGATCCCATGTCGACTCTACACCCATGCCCCACCCTCATTCGTATGTTCACACACTCTAGGGATGATCAACCGAAATCTTGATCTCCTTTCGTCATCCACGTACAGGCTCCACGGCAGACTCGAGAACTTGGGCTACATGCTGGTCCAGATTCCATAAGGAAACGATTCCGGTTGCGACTACAGCCTCGTCATTGTGCATGAGGTAGTCAGGCGTTCAACTTTCTCGGTCCTAGAGAACTTTGGTCCAAAGATCTATTAACTAGAATGGATAAGCGCGGGTCCTCATGAGTCTCGGTCTCGGGAGGCTAGTAGTCACGGTGACTTTCTGAACGAGCGTTCAGTGAGTCTAGTTTATGGCAAGGGACAAAAAGACCCAGTTCGTTTTGAATGGGCTAGTCTATATCCACACTACCACCGTAGGCATACCAGTGACTCTACCTACCGCCCGGACGCCACCGTACGACGAAGCTTAACCTTTAGCAAGCGGCCTTGTTGTGTTAGGTCCTCCTTGTTATGTTCGACGTCGGCCTCAGAAGTGACGGTTTCTCTGGTGATGAAAAGCTAGGAAACAATGTAGTACCTTAACCATTATCGTCTTCAATTTTCCTGACTAACCTGCTGGTCTTGGTGTAGTGCGCAATGAAGTTGAATTTGCCGTCCTTGTCACATCATTGCCTTTGATTGTCACCTTGAGCTGCTCACCTCGACTCGACCTGTGATGACCCCCCGGCATGCGCCTGCAACATCACGGAAAGTTTCAAATTGTCGCCAGCTATTTAAATTCAAATTTCTGTATGTTCTTGTCAGAAGGCTTGTTGCTTTGTTCCATATAACCATATAAGAAAATCACCTTGTTCTGCTTTGATGTGCCAACGGGCATGAATGATATCTCTGTCGTGTCCTCGCAGTCCTGCGGGTCGTTTGCCAGTAGCGACTCAAGATCAGGCTCTTCATCCAGCAGACTCTTCATGTCCATCAGGACGTGTGCCCAGCTGCCCGCATCTAATCGTGCTTGGATATCGAACGGCTTCCCAGGCTGAGCCACTGCATGGAGAAGCTTAACCTCGCACTCGGCGACGAGTTGGTTAGTAAGGGAAATCTTCCGTGTTGCCACTTCCCACCTCAACCATTCGGGAAGGGGCATATCGGCCACCAAACCGGTATTCCTCGCGCTTGAGGGCGCTGCGCAGAGGAGGAAACCGTAACAAGCTTCCCAGTCTCGGTCTCCTGGAGCTGCCGACACGGGAAGAACATCAAACCGCGTTTCCACCCGGCCCGGCAGGCCCACCCGGACACGACCAAGGCCGGTGACTTTATTTCCTGATGAATGGGAGGTGCTCCGGAGGATGTGTAAGTGCATAGAGAAGGTCGAGGAGCCGAGGTAATTGAGTGACGAACTCGTCCAGCCAGTGTTGACCCATTTGCAGACAGTTCGCCACACATCCAAGTTCAGGCGGGAGCCCTTGTTACCCTGGCTGTCGTCATCTGCCCCATAGTTGCTTTATAGCAAGAGAATTAGCACGAAGGACGAGGCTGTTTGGTGAATGTGGCATCAATAAACAAACCGATGGTGGGGCAACGGCGTTGGCGGGACCAACGAGTAATGGAAGAGAGGTAATGTAGGGGGAAAATGAAATAAAAAATAAACGGTTATTAGCCAGACGTACTGAATTGCTACGACGGTCTCAACACCGCGAAACCCAAGCCACACTGGCCCGCCGCTCATGCCTTCCTCAGTTTTGGCCTTGTACTGTAGCTGGTCTTCGCCAGACGAGACACAGTTCCCCTCGGACTTCCGCGGCTGAGCAGGTGGGAACTCCCAAGGCCTGTACCCGCTGACATACAGCAGTCGATCCTGAAGCATATCTTCGTCTTGCGCAAGCCCAAGCATAAGGCTACACCCAAACCCAAACCCCTGCTGCGTCGGGGAACTTCGCCTCAGGAGGATGACGCCGTAATCGTAGATGGCGTTCAACTCGGAAGGATCGTCGGAGTATCGCTGGCAGACATGGATCATGTCAGGAGACACGGGAGTCTTTCCGGTGGCGGTGACGATTCTGATGTCGGTGCAGTACTGCTTTGGCGCGTCGACGAGGTTGTGTCCCGCCGTGAGGATGACATCGAAGGCTTTGTTTGGGATATTTACGTAAAAGCCGTTGCCCTGTCTGGCTTCTTTGGCAAGTGCGCCGGCCGCTCATGTTAGCTAGGCCTGTCTCTGCAAGACCATAGGGATGGAAACCGGATGCAATGGTGCTCTCCTCACCTCCCAGTTTCTTGAACTCTAATTTTACCACCCATTTCCCCCACCGATGCGGGTCTACGGTTAAGTAAATCCCGTAGTCGTCGGTCTTCGGTGGTCCTTCGCCTCGTTGGGTTCGGTGCCGAAGACCAGAAGGTACGGTGAACTTGTCCAAATCGAGGGTCGGCGGACTAGAGGCCATGGTCATTAGCTGTTGATGCCCGATATATACTACTGATGTGGAGAGGCTGGAAAATGCAAAATTTGAACAGAAGAAATAAGGCGGGGTGAAACTTTAGTCGCCAGGAGGCTCACATAAGCCTTATTGGTGGCGCACTGCTCCGTCGATAGGCACATTGTTGGCATTTGAGTTGCGTATCCCAACGCCCAAAAGACGAGTGGTGATCTAATGGATGGAAACCTGTACGTCCTTGCATTTATTATCATTTTGATATTGGATGTGTCATTCATGCCATGGAATAAGCTCAATGTTAATGCTTTGGTACTTACGCCCATGGTGAATTTAGAAGTGTCAGCAGGCCTCGTAACTGTTGCTACGGTTGCCGCCCTGCGACGGTCAGGTCAGGCCTCAGCATAAGGACTGCTGCCGCCTATGCTCTACGGAAACACCGGAAAGTCCAAAGAGATATAAAACTACTAGATCAGAGCAATCCACTTGAATATACCGTTATTTCTTAGCTAGCTCGCCCCTGGTGACTGTCTAGGCAACTGGACTAGAAGACACGACAAATATCTTCCACCACGACCTTAATACCAAATGCGGGTCATGCCATGGCGGCCTCGAGTGATCTCTACATATTTAGCATTACCCCAGCTGGTATGCCGGTGGTAGCTCCGGTGGTGGTAGCGCCCAGCTTGTGCCTTGGAGGAAGGGATCAGCTTGCCGTCGCCCTCTACCTTGCCAAGGTTGGTCTTCTCCTTGTCCCCTTCAATGGCCCACATTGAACCGGCTGTCAGAAAATAACTCTCGAAGGAGCCGGTCTCCGGATTCTTAGTGACCATGAAATTGTCAATGGGGGTCTCGAACTTGGTGTTCTGGATCATGTTGTCTGAGCAGGAACCCATCCTAGTTAGCGCAGAGTCACTCGAGAAAGAACCAATTCGCAGCCATCGTGGCTCGAGCGGGCTCACCTTGCCAGGTACCCTTTTCCTGATCGAAGATTAAGTAGTGGAGGCCTCCTTCCTCTCCTATGTAGAAGAGGTGCAACTTGTCGTCGATGACATCCAGGACCTGGGGGGTTCCCACCATTGGAGCGGCCTCGAGAGGGCCAAACGCCGTCCACCCATCTCCAACGTTCATAGTGCCCACCAGGCGGCCCGCCGTATCCTGATACGAGATTACGACCCCACCACCGGGGCCGATGTTGGCGCTCAGTTTGCTCCTAGGACTCGTGGTTATCATCCACTTTTCTCCGAAGCCGGTATCCTCCCACTCATCGAACTCGTTGGAGGCATAGCACTGAACGATATTGGACTGGTCGATGAAGACAACACGCCGCTGTACCTAGGTATCCCGAACTGTATCAATATAGATTATGACTGAACTCTCCGGGAAGTGGTTTGACCTACCTGACCATCATCGAAGTCAAGTATATACGTGGCCGACGTATCCTCCCTGGCGTTTTCGGCGATTACTGTCGGGTTCTTTGCTTCATCACCTAGCCACAGCTTCTCAACGAGATTGGTACCAGTTAGATGGAGTATATAGAATTCCTCTTTGTCGTCTGGAAGCTTAACCGACCCAGCGGCAGCTAGGGTACGGGCAAGCTCTTGGATGCTCATGGCTAGAAGTAGAAGCTGAGAAGAGTGCCGGCGTAAGTACTTGATTGCCTGGAGAACGGCTAGATTTAACTCTCTCCGGTGCTAGAGCTCGAGGTCTTGCTGCTCGCGTGTAGCCTTTTAGGGAAACAGAGTTGGGCTTGTTCGGGTGGCTGAAA
>MU270054.1:336054-572425 GCA_021432635.1 Thozetella sp. PMI_491 | reverse complement strand
CCGGGGGATCTTCCAGGTCTGGCTTGCCTTACAGACTGGCGTGCTATCGTCAATATCAGCAACGGCCGAAGAGAAATCTGAACTAGAGTAAGAAGCTATAAGAGTAATGAAAAGATTATAATTCTAACGAGCTACTTGCTGTATCGATCGAGCGCGTGGATCTTATATAGTGGTGGTTGGTATCAAGGGGGTGAGGGAGAGACGCGTCGGCGCGTTGGTATGTAAGGGTGGGCGAAAGAGGGGGGGGGGGGCGAATGGCATGTAGGTCGACTTAGGTCAACACACTGATAGAGGTGATAATAGCAATCCTTAAAACCTGACCGCTGTTAGTCCCACCACACATTGCATCCCAGAGGACCGCCGCATCTGCTGCCCTCTTTGGCCTCTGTATTGGCGGGTCTTTTTTTTATTTTCGCCTACTATATCCCAACATGGGTAGGTGATACTTCCTCCCCTAACCCTACTTTGTCGGTTGTGTTGTCCTCGGATTTGATCTACAGATGATCGTCCATGCCGGGGCGACAAGCTTGCGATCAGTGATAAACCCTGCATGGCGACCAGAAGTTCTTGTAGCCTACTATGTTGCCTCGGTCAAGACATTTCAGATTGCGCTCATCTTTGGCTGTTTAAGCATCCTGGGGGCTGTTGGAATCGAATGAAAAGCGTCAAATGAAGAGGGTTGGAGCCGGTCGGTGCTTAATCGTCATCTTTCTTGATGAAATATAGATCTTGCTCAAATGCTAGTCGATATCCGTTGCCTAGTCTGTAAATTAAATGTAATCGCTACTCGCTGTTTCTAATACGCTGTGGGACAAAATAAACGGCCTAACGAGCCACTGTCGTTCTTATCAAGGCATATATCAAGGCATAGATGCTCGTTCCAGTCCTCGTAGGAATGGCTCAGCCTCGAATGCCTCCTCGGGTTTATTGAACCGATCTTGTAGCGTAGCCATCCCAAATGCCAACAGTCCTCGGCAATATCACCCACTCCTCTCTCCCTATGTCCCACACGTGGTCGACCCTTGTTCCGTTACACAGTTGCTCCCACGCCCTCCCGAGTGAATCTTCGCCTTCCAGGCCTAGGACATCGTCCAGCCAGGACCACGACGAGCTTACATCTACGAGCCGGGCCTTCCGCCTCTGTGACGTCGTTTTGCCAACCTAATGAAGAGTCCGTAGGGCAACACTCATAAACATCGCTCTCCCTTCAGAGAGGTCGTCAGCTAAGCCGAGCCTTATTGCGACACAAATAGTGGCAGGTCGGATAGAAATCAGTCTACTCGCTAGACTGCTCATGTCGTTATACGAACAGGTCAAATATATTTCATCCCTTATTATAGTGAAATTCTCGATACCATTCCATTAAGTTAATTATCTAAGTAACTTTCCAACTAATATCCCTTAGTAGTTGTCTGCTTGCACGTATATACAATCGTCGAGGTACTGCTGGGTTTCCCGCTCGGTGGGTACTTGCTATAGCAATCTGGCTTGCTACACTTGGGTCCTGAGCAGGATGCACAGTAAGATGCGATATTTCCGCACCATGACAAGAAATCAGAGCACAAAGAAGAGGCGCCCCTGCCCGCATTAAGAAGGCACGCACCAGCTTGGGACTCGCAATTCGCATAGGAGACTAGACAATCCAGGACACCAGACCAGTCTGGGAGATTCGTCGAGCACCATTCGCCACAACTATACTCGCAATTGGATGGGATAGTGGTGGTAGAAGTACATAGAGATTGAGTCGAGGTGGGGTTTTTTTTGGTGGTAGTGGCCATTTTGGTTGTGGTAGAGGTGCATAAAGTACTAGTGGAGGTGGACTTTAGTTTAGTGGTTGTCGTAGTACAGGCGGTCGTAGTTGGCCGAGAGCTAGTTGGAGAGCTAGTTGGAGAGCTGGTTGTAGAGCTGGTTGGAGAGCTGGTTGTAGAGCTGGTTGTAGAGCTGGTTGTAGAACTGGTTGAAGAGCTGGTTGTAGAACTGGTTGAAGAGCTAGTTGAAGAGCTGGTTGTAGGGCTGGTTGTAGAACTGGTCGAAGAGCTAGTTGAAGAGCTGGCTGATGAGCTGGTTGGAGAGCTGGTCGCTGAGCTAGTCGGGCTAGTCGAAACGCTGTTTGGCGGCGAGTAGCCACAAGGCTGTAAAGATTCTAAATCTTTCGCAACATAAAGGCTAAGACGGGCGGGTCCACCACAAACTTCGGTTGAATTTCCTGCGCACGACATGTTGCAATCAGTGAAGTTCGCGGCTGCAGTACCGTTGCCGATGACGACACCACACCAACATTGAGAAGCGTACTCCGTGCCAGCAAAGGGGAAGCCTCCGTCCTTGCATGTCTGGAGGCAAATCTCTGTTGTCATGGTGCTTGTGTCCAGATCTTGCTGATACACCAAAGCCCTGCCTTGATCCGAATCATCCGTCCAGCATCCGAGCGGCACATAATCGGCTATTGTGCTGTTGTCGATTGGCTCAAATGTGGGGTCCTCATACATTGACAGGATACTATTACCACCACAAATCTCGGAGGAATTTCCCGTGCAAGGGAATGTGCATTGACTATCGTCGAGCAGCGGTCCATTGACAGTTGTGCCGCAAAAGCACACGCCGTAGTACTCAATACCAGCATAGCGGTACCCATTGCCTGGAGGCCAGTCTAAGTAAGTCTCATATCCAGGAAGCTGTAGAAAATATACTAACCTTTGCAGTCGGCTTGGCAAAGTTCTACAGTCATATTGTCCTGGTTGAGGCCGCTGCGAAATTCGAGCGTAGTGCCATTTTGGTCTCCAAAGCAACCTGCGTAAACGAATGGCTGGAAGGGAGACAGACAAACGGGGAGCTCTGGACTCCAGCACTGAGCCTGCCGAAAAAATACCACCGCAACAATCGCGGTAGTAAACTTTAGGATAAGGGTCATAGCTTAATAACGGAACTCGGCTTAGTATGGGATCGGAGGTATCTGTAATAGAATATGCTAGGCTAATGAGTTTACTGGTCTAGATCAAAGTGCCAAGGCCAGCGCTTATTTATAGGACTACAGCACCATATTATCGATGGGGATCTTGATATGGACTTGCTGACTGGCTGCATAGAATTCTGTTGCATTACATACTCCTAAAATACCGACCCACCCCGCACGCGAGACCATATCTCGGTTCGCACTTTGTAAGATACATGCTCTAGACAACACAGCGCAACTAGACATCCTCGGGGAGACTTAGTCCCTTACTGTTTTTTTGAGACCGATTTGATATTGTCCCAATATTTTAGGTGGCTTCGGCGGAAAGACCCTGCTGTGGCTGCAGTGTAACCTTCGTACTCTTTCAATTCTGCCGCCGTCAGGAGATTAAGACAAGTGCACCAATCATGATAATACAGCTTGTCTCGTATATGCATCTAGTGATGCAATATTTGCGTGGCTGCCGCACGATGTCAGAGCTGTATGCTGAATGAAGTAAGCGTCCGCAGTTTTTGCGCTTCTTTATCTGGTGGCGTTACACTACGTAATGGCGCGGTTCAGCTCTTGGGGGAGAGCCCCGGCGCCGAGCGAAGCGAACTGTGAGCTTCGGTGCTCCGCTAGAACCCCTGTGACGCTGTTTCGCAAGAGTGAAGGTCTGCGAAGGCCCCATAGATGGCCACAGCTCTGAATAGTACCCACTTCTCACGCCATCTAATGTTCTTCGCCAGGGCCTTCGATTTTGGATTTAACACTCCTTTCTAGCTGGAAACAGAAGATGATGGGGAGTCCCATGCGACTTCTGCCCCCGTCCAGTCAAATGCAGTGCGGGGGATCGTAGCCAGACTGGAGTTTCTCAAGAGTACCTGTGATTTCTAGGGAATCGTCGCCGAGCTAGACTAGTGTTTGGACTGCGCTACCATAGACTCGTCCCATCTGTTGTACCTGTTGTGCCTTTTTGGTCATGCTTTGTTGATTGATACATATTGCATCCACTTAGATCTAGCGCTTTTTAAGGGGGGGTTCGGCGGGGAGATCTCGAGCTGTTTGGGTTTGCGTCACCTGGATTTCACACTAGAGCAGAAAATCGGCGTTGTGCCTTCAGGGCTCTCCTAGACGTAGGAAAATGCTTCATATCCAGTTTCGATGTTAGAAGCAGGTATTTCTGGAAATTTCTGCCTCGTTTGTTTTCAGCATTGTCCATGTCCTTAGGCAAAGTCAAGTCTATGCTAAATGATGGCTTCGAATGTATCCGGGGCAAAAAATAAAAATCGCATTTGGCCTTCGCTTTGGCCTTCGCCAACCGGTTCAAAGATAAAGTAGCCAGTTCCTAATCCGACTTGGCCTCTATAAAGGGAATTGAAATTATAGCTGAGGCAACTTATTGGCTTGAGGCAATTCCGTCTGCCTACTGACGTGGATTCACCATTCTTGATAATTATTCCTCCGATCGGTGCAAGGATAGGGGTATTTGGCGGTTATTTTCAAGGTACGAAGAGACCCGTACAAGCGAGTGAAGAACAGGAACCGATTTATAGACGAAGACGCTGGTATTTGAGGCTGAGGAACCACGGTATTATCCTTAACTAGATCAAGAAATAAACCTCGCGGTTCAGAGAAGTGGGCGTCTTGTCGTCTCACAGTGCGGAATAAATGCCATGAAGCGGGCCGAATACGATCCGCCTTTATTTATAGCCTCACGCATGCACCTCACGTGCATCTCAAACAATGAGCGAGACTCCTAGCCCTTGAACTGCCATGCCCCTAGGCCATTCAAAGTCGTCACAGTGGGATTGATTGGCATAGTGTATCGGGGTTGGGGTGGCCATGCCGTTGCCTTGCGTCGCTGTCGCAGGTTGCCCATAACCGACAACATGGACACATGCGTACGCGCCAGCCTGGAGCAGGCTGCAGCTCTTGCCAGCCACTCCCGCATTCCACTCCTCCACGAGATCTGCGGTGATGCCGTAGTTTGATTTAGTCGAGGGTTTCACAGTCGCCGATTGCTGCTCAGTCTACCTTCTCAAATTCTGGTGACATGTAATTCTGGTGTGGTATGATGAACTCGCCTTGCAGACCCACAGGGGTATCTATCACATTAGGCAGTTATCCGTTTATGTTGGTTGCTGCTGACCCACCCTCCAACAGCAAGCCAACTTGGGCAATGGGTTCTAAACAGGTACCTATGCACTTATAAGAAACCCAGGCTTTTGCCAGACAAAAGCAAGTGCAAGCGAATTGTGGCCCCTGGCAAGCCGGTGGGTCACATGCTAGAATTGGTCGCCGCCGTTGGTGATCAAAAGTTCCAGGTAATTACATGCATCGCAGGCTCCGAGTAGAGAACCGAGGTCACCTGCTTTCTTTGTCGATAAAAGTCTTCGGCTTTGAGCCGTCTCGGTCCGAAGAATCCGATGTACGCCAGTACGGATATGCGGCATGACTCCGAAGACCGCGGGGATTGCCTAGGAGAACAGAGACCGACTGAACTCGATAGCCACTCTACAGCCGCTCGCTCCACTGGCCAGGATGTGCGAGGAATGCTGTCCGCTGTTGTCCCAGACCTGTTCACCTGCATGACAGCCTCTCCCACTATCAAGCAATTTGGCATGGCGTTACTGGACGTGCACACGGTCTCGAACCAGCTGGAAAAGGTTTAGAATTTACAAGGCGATCTGGGAGACATAATATCTAGTTCTCTTCTACCATTCACTACTCGGCTTCTCTCCTTTCTCCTCGCTACCATCATCAGGCAGTTGCTACCCAAGAAACAAACGCTCCCAGCGCCTGAAGACTGTACACCTCCCTGGCAATAGCCTAGTCGCAGTGCTCATCGTTCCCGTAGTGAAAATCACAGTTGCAGTCGAGCCAGTAGCCATGGCAGTCGAGATTGTAGTCGTGGTGCTCGATCCAGGCGGCGGTGACGGCGAATAAGCTGATCCCGACAAAAGGTACGCGAATGAGACATCGAGTGTCTTGCGGATGCCAGAGTTGGCGCTAGCGCTGTAGCCCCATACATTAGCGACAAGGAAAGTCCTGTTGGCGGCGATGGCATATGCTTCCGCACTGCCCGGGGCGTGATACTCGATGCCGATGCGCCACGAGTAGGGCTACTGCGAGCTGCTCACCTGGGCCGATGCGATCGTAGAGTTTGCCAGAAATTTGCCGTCAAAGACTGCCTAAGATGACCAGAAAATCGATGCTCGCGGTCGAACCTCTGCGTACAGAAGGAGGTAAAGAGTACAAACACATGATATCTTGGCGAGCGTAGCCGAAGGAATCGACGCAGCTGGGTGGAATGGAATCAAGCGCCAGGGCGTTGCACATGAATATATCGTCCTGCTGGCCCCAGCCCTTCGTCAGGCCAGTCATGAGATCAGCCTGACAAGCGGACGACAAGAAGGAACATCCTGCACCGCCGTCCACTGCCTGCTTCACCTCCGGCTTGGTCGAGATGAAGACTTCTCTAGACGGTCCTCCATTCGAGTGAGCTTCACTGGGATGGCGACATCCATGGGAGCACTCTTCTCATGCTGCCGGGGCCGGTCGACGTCGACACTCCACTGCCCAGAGGTGAAGCCGAAGTTCTTGTTCTCCATAATGTTAAAGGCCACGTCTACTGCACTAGTGGCCAAGCAGTCGAGGAAGTCGTCGTCTTTTTACATTAGGGTAATTCTAGATCCCGCGTTTTCCGCCACGTCCTCTATATCACACAGCACAAATTAGGGTTGGTGTTCGTGTCGAAAAGGGATAAGGGAAGAAGTTCTTGTCGGGTGTCACTTATTGGCTACCTGGGAGACGGTCCCGCGGCTTCCTACCTCGAAGCTCACGGCAATCTGTTCCACTGTGTTCCCGGTTGATGATGCTACGCCTGACACGGCACGAAGCATTCCCTTATCTGTAAGGATTGAGATCTTATACATAGGATAACTCTTGGAGGACCATGTTAGTTATAGGGCGTAGCTCCGCATTTATAGCCATCAGCCTTCTTACTCTCGCTCAAGTCACAACCAGCGGCAATAAAAGCGCACAGGCCTTTATTTTACTCTTTATTATTATTTTGATTGAACTATTCAGAGAGTCTTTGCACCCCATCTAAGCTGTGGTACACTGCCATCAAAGACAATATATGCCGCCTTAAGCGCTATATCTCCAAAGATAGAAAATCCAATGGAGCTATCGTCCTGTATCCCCCCAAAGCAAGTTCCGTCGCCAATTGGTGCATAGTTGAGATATTTGTCCGGGATCGTGAAGCCGGTATTGCCGATGCGGTATGTAAAGGAAGGCAAAGCGGCATTACAAGGAAATACCCAGCCACCATTATTAGAGCTATCAGCAGCTCCGGCAATGTTGCTATAATAAGCTTGAACAACGGCGACAGGCAGATATAGTAAGGTAGTTCCCGTGTCTGCGATACCGGTGAGAGAGATGTTGCTCACTTCACCAGACCCAATCTGGTAACCAGAGGCAGTAAAACCCCAAAAGCCTTGACTGCTGTCGACTGTTGTATTTGCTAGGGAACTAGTGTTCACAGCTGGGTTAATAAAACCAAAATCGTACGAGCCCGCTAACCAAGAATTTAGTAGTCTATTTCAGAGAATAAGTATAGTAAGAGACTCACAAGCATTATACTTGAGGTTTACGCCAAATACTGGCATTGCTAGAGTTGGTTTTATATTGTCAAAGAAGGTGTTTTGTTTCGTAGGTTGAACTTGGTTGATGGAGCTGAATGCGAGGCCTAATAACCCGGACACGGCCGGATTCTGGAGAAACGAGTCGGATTCGATAACGGCAACCTCGACCGCTTGCTTAGCATACGAGACTCCGCCAATTTGTACCACATCTTTGAACACGGCGCCTGTGGCAGATGACCCATCACCGTAGGTAATAGACCAAATATTCGGCGATAGAGATGATGTCCTGCTGGCTATAGGATGATATGCCTTTTGACCTGTTATTGTCGACCCGAGAGGGCTAGTGATCCAGAGGTCGGCTGACCCAGTGTCAAAGTCGAGATTGACGACTTGCGCAGGCGTGCCGACAGAGACTGGGCAGAGATACTCAAGGTCATATGGCTGCGGGCTCGCCACAACACTACCACTGCTCTGCCGTCTAATAAGGGCTCCTTGCAGCTTACCCGGTATGGGCTTACGAAACTTCAGGTGTGTCTTGGCGACCTCAAGGAGGCCAGATCGCTTAAACCCCACATTCGGGACTTGTGCAACCGTAAAGCTGTTTGGTGAGCGGTCGAGAATCGGCGTTGCAGTGGCCAGGCCGAGCTGTCCAGCCATAGCGGCGAGGGAAAGGGTATTGATTATGGTGAACATGGCGGACTGCAATAGTTTGAAAGGCTCTTTCTATGGCTACAGAGATGAGAAGATGCGGACTGGAATCTGTATTTAAACCCATCGTAAATATGCCCCCACGCCACTGTTAGGGGTCGGCGGGGATGACAGATCAATATTCCTATGATTCTGAGGTCATAATCTGCTGCACAGAGCTATCACACAAACTAACAGTATCGAAATTCTTAGAGATGTGAGATAATTGGTCGACGAGGGGCAGCCTCGTTCATCTTTTTCCAGTCGTGCAAGCTATTTTTCGGTCTCGAGCATATTCCTACCTCATGTGGCGGTGCTAGGAACAAAGGAGAGAACCGCTGGCTCGGGAAACCGTCACTTTTGCATAAAGTTTCTACGAATGTAGGGACCGTCTAAATCTAAACACCATACTCAACCAAACTTGGGTATTGTAAGCGAGGCAGCTTGGTCTTATAGCATGATACCGGTAGGGAACAAAGAGTAGAACAGCCACCTTATAAACTACTGCCAATCGAATGATATTGAATCAGCCACACTTTCAGCCGTCGTAACCAGCTGACCGGATCCCTTATGTTAAAGCGGTCCCTTGAGTCTAGATCCGACCCCTAATTCTAGACCGGACCTTTAATCCCAGACTAGACTCCTAATTCTAGACCAGATCTCTAAGTCTAGACTAAAACAAAGTTCAGCTATTAGCTTATAAACAATCAATTGTTTTACTTCAACTAGCATTTTAAAAACTCAAAGTATTACTAATTTTAGACACCTTTAGTATACATTCGACTAGCCTAGTAAAAAGCCGAAAAGGTGCTAAATAAGCGCCGATATTTAACTTTCTCTATGTGATTATAGCGTGCCCGCTTTTCTTAGGGTAGCTGGTCAGGGGTCTGGCTGATCCAAGCCAGTGGGTTAATATATAAGCTGCGAGCAGCTTGCTCTCCTCTACACGCGCTTTTGGGCCGTACAATAATGCTATGATATACTGCTCACTCATATACAACACTCTACCGCTGCCTTCTTGTAACTAGACGCAGGCATTTCCGCGATCAAGTTCGAGTTTGATTTTTTAACCTCTTTGCCAATTAGGTTTATAGAGACCCAATGTAGAGTATAGACAAGATTGCCCCCTTTTTAAGTTGAGTCGACAAAACCAATGTGACACTTTTTCTACTATAAAAAGCGCTACCAAAAATCCTAAGTAAAAACTGGTAGTCCTCGCTAGTATTAGGCCTCCAGATGCCGTCGCAGCAAACAAGACCATCTGACTTACACGTTGCTCAATGAACTAGTACTAGTTGACTGCACACACATAGGATATGCGACAGACATAGTAAAGCATTGTCACAATAACCTATATCAGTTAGCATATAATTAGGCGGTCTTTAGTGACCGCTTTATCAAGAAGCCGAAAGGAAAAGTTTCCAATCTACCACACTTCAATGCCTCCTAAATTATTAGCAACCTCAGCTTTATTATCAAGTATTAACCTTTGGCCCATTAGTGAACAAGGTATGCAAATCAAGCAGGCGTTCAGTGTTGGGATTGATAGGGTTTGCACCGTGTGTGAAGACCCTTGTTAGCCCTGGCTTGCTTTGTCTGTGAGTGGCAGGTCAGTCTCGGAGTAAATTGCACATGCATGGACATGCAGCGGCTCAAGTCGACTTATAATAAAATAAAGTAAGACGGTACTTTAACTACCCCTCAACAAAGGGCAAAGTACAATGAAAGACCCAGGAAGGAATCAAACCCATGATCTTGCAGTTTTAGAATCATAACATGTTATCACTACACCATAAGGCCAGTTTATATGGCAAATATTGACCTCGGGGAGGGTGCCAGGTCCAGTTTTTACACCCTGGCTGGACGATCTCTCTTAGCATAGCCAGAGACCAGGTTAGCTTTATCACATGAGACAGCGCCTCTTTTTTTTCATGTAAGACTGTAGACAGCGTTCTTTTCTTTTGCTTCATCACGGTTGGTAATATAGATCATCCCGGTCGCTACCAACACTCCTTAATACTCCTTAGTCAACCTAACTTAATATACTCTTTTACTGTTATTACAGGGCCTCGCCTCATCCTTATTACCTTGATCAGAGCTTAAGAGCCTCTTTTATCTATGTTTTACTCGCTTCCTACTGTAACACGAGACTCGCGTCGTTTTAGTAGCCCTGCCGAGTATATCACGATGTCAGAGGTATTAGTTCCATGCTATAGCTATTAGAGTGAGATGGTCTAGTGAGTGGGTGTCTATGTGTTCTGGGTGGTGCGTTTAAGAATATCACGCGTTTATATAGGCCAGACTCCTCCCTTCTGTTGTATGGTTATTATTATTAAAGATATAATACTTTAAACGCCTCTATAAGGGATTTTACATATATTTTCTTTTACAATATGAGCTAGTCTTTTTATAATTTTAAATATATATAAATTATGGAAGAGTATTAACAAGAGAGCCCTAATACACAAATGCCTCGACCACCCAAGTGGGTCGATCACTTGTTTTCACATACTAAATCGTATATATTATTTTTCATCCTTTTACCTTAATTAACTAATATAAATATATCTATAGATAATAGTGAACTTAAGCGGCTTTATATATTAGGTATTATCACGGGCTGTAAAGCTAGGCAAAGTCATATCTTCTTTAACACCCCCCTCCCCCTTTAATAGGCTGGAGACGAGCCTATCTATCTAAGGACTACATATACAACCATCTATTATTATATAGCCCTTATCTTTCTCGTTTAGGCCCGGTCCTTATATCTAGTAGTTTGACCATAGATTAGGTGTAGTTAACCATCCGGTGCTTGTACGCTTTATATCTTGAGTAACTGCCTTAAGACCTTTGACTCTAAAACTTTAACGCCTGTCTACACGGGAAGCTCAGACACTAACATCGACCTAAGGTCTAGAATTTCAGCGAGGCTACTTTTTAAATCGGAATTGTTAACCTATGTTGGATAAAGAAGCAATAACAAATTACTAATAATGAGCATGTGACGAAAACGAAGAAGACGGCAAATTCATCCTAGAGCCGTGCCGCCGCACGGTGCGTTGTCCCCAAACAACCATCACGGAAGACTTGTAGACCAACGCTGTCTTCTTTGATGCTACCACGTCCAAAATTTGTTCTATTCCCAAAAGCAAACAGCGCGCACCTCGATGCTCTCCCTCGGCGGCAGATCATCTGTGCCAGGGAGCACAAATGACGTGTGTGGGCACCGCCAGCCCGGCTTATCGCGTACCGAGTCTAACTGCTTGAACACTACAATCTCGCTGGGCCTCATATCACTCAGCCAGTACCAGGAGTGTCTCTCCGTCGCATCCAGTTGCTCCGGATGTGTGAGGACATAGTTTCCCGACCTGACACCACTAGACCTGAACTGCCTCTCGCGAACAATGTAGTCACTCTCCGGCACCGTTACAGCGTCTGCTACGGCGAGTGGGTCCCGCTGGACAAGGACTAAGGGACGCCACACGTTGACCATGGAGAAACGTCGGGCACAGGTAAATAGTTCGTGGATTAACGGCGGGAATTTGAGCTCCTCGAGAGTCCCGGTCAGGTCTTGGGGCCGCCCGCTGTAGTCGACGTGAGGGTGGCCTGACGGAGGGACTTGCCACCGCCCGAAAGCGTCCAGTTGCCCTTTTTTGGAAGAGTCACTGCACCGCCGGATAACGTGGTTGAAGATATGGACTCTGGAAGCTCTGGTTCTGATAACTGGTTAGCGCTAGAGTGATTAATAACTTTGCGAATCGGCAATTTTACAGGGTCTTCAAAACGCTCTCGAGCTCTCGGTAATATTCGCTTCGGATGGTTTCATCATTCTCTATACTTCGTTCTTTGACTGGGAGCTTCAAGAATGTGAAACCATTAATGTCGAGATCAAAGCGGTCCTCGCCGCCGCGGGCATCGTGAATCGTCATTGTCCTCGTTCCTTCGTCTCGGACACCAAGATATCTTGGCTCCCAGTCTTTCGTTCGTATCACCTTTACAGTGGTAGGAAAGTAGTTAATATCAGAACAAACATCTCTGGGTGCGAGTATGGATTTTTCGATCATTGTCACGTATTTAACTTTGTTTCTTACAAGGTTGCTCAAACTGACCCGGAGCGCCTGTCGTCCCCGCACGCGAGCACGAAGGGACTGATGTACAATTCAGGCTCGGCAATCAGAAAGTCTGTTCCGTAACACGTGATATTCTCCGCATTTCGCCAACAAAGACTCGAAATCGGCCGGATCATTAAAATCCGTATAAAATAGAGAGAGTCGGTCGCAGGGAACGCAAGGTAACAGTGCCGTTTAATATAAGGATCCTTGGTCACGGCACCGGTGCAATAACACCGGCCATGATAAATGCCACAAAGAATATATTCAACCCCCCAAAACCTGCGATATGCCGGGCAAAATATAAAATAGCCACGTCTTAAGCTCAAGTTATAAATGAAGAAACATTTCCATGACTAGGGCTGTGTATCTAGATTCTAGCCAAATTTAGATATCAAAATAATCTCTAATACCTGTAAATCTACAAACAAGTGGAGAAAGAGCACCCTTCGCACACATTTACAAGGTTTCCGGTTTTAATAGTCAAATTCTTTGATCACGGGATCAATGAGGTCGGACGACGACGCATGGGCATCGAAGAGAGATGATCCAAATTTGACCTGGGAGAGTTGGATAGCTATCGAAACTAGAATACGATAAGTTTGTGTTCAACAATTTCTAATCAAAACCAAACTCTCTGCATCAATGTTTAAGATATTGAATCTAGCATCAAGTTGTAACTATCGGGTGCTTGTCTGCTTGGTCGACTATGTCCAACCGCTAGCTTGAGACAATTTAAATCTCAACCTTCCATCTTCCAAACCATAAACTACAATCTGAACTTTGCTGAATTGAACATCTCCCAAATGCGGTGTCATTTGATGACCCATATCCCCACCTAGTACCACGTTAGACGAGGCAACCCAAGGGCTGGTTCGTATGTACAAACCTGTGCTGAAACGCCCATCTGTTGAGCAGATAGGACAAGTTTAGCAGCAGTTGGCCTCACAGTATGCGAGGCTGCACCTATGGTTAGCCATATTCTGGGTTTCACCTTCCACGCACTCTGAGAAACAGTAAAGCTCAAAAGTGGGAGGTTGGGGGAGGCATGCGAAGCGCTCACCAAGTGGCGCAAGACAATCCCTGACCCGCATTGCACCCGATACAATACGAGAAATTTGTGTAGCAGTTGTCGCAGCTACCCCATCTGCAGTCTCGCTTCTCCAGGCCAACGTGCGACTCTACAACTGCGCAGGCCTCCTGAAGGGCAACGCCAGTCTCATGGTCGGCCGTAATCTGTAATCCGGCGTGGACAGAGGCAACGGCCAAGGAAAGAATAGTAAGAGTGCTCTGGAACTGCATCTTTAGGTGTTCAGGTGTAATGGAAGAAAATCCGTTGGGTGGCGGTAATTAGTGGCTATGTTATAGAAGATAAGAGTATAGCAGGCTACAGGTTCCTCACTGCGGAAAGTGGCAGGGAGCGCCATTATTTATACTTTGCTTGGGTTTGCTCTTTACTTATCTGATTTACCGGCTACAATACCTAGACTTGTTGGCGGTGTGATCGTAATGTCTACCTAGTTAGCGTAGGAATGGTCGACTCTGCCTTGGCTTCACCCGCATCTAGAGGCAATTAGGCGCGATCATCGCAACCACCATGAAGTTGAGAGTCATTTGAACCATGCAAAGATGCCGGCTCTCTTGGCATATTCTGGGTATCTAAGCAATCAAAAATGAATCCTTCCAATGGTAACTACTTGGCACTGATCTTCACAGTAAATTGCCTTATTAGTTTGGGAGAGGCAGGCATTTGAGCCATGGATAGTTAATACTTTATAAACCAACTAAGTCGACCTACATGCCAACGGACCCCCCCCCTCAACGGACCACCCTTAAATGCCAACGCGCCGACGCGTCTCCTCCCTACCCCCTTAATACCAACCACTACTATATAAGAACCACACGCTCAATCCATACAGTAAATAGCTTGTTGAAATCGTCATCTTTTCATTACTTTATAGCTTCTTACTCTAGTTCAGATCTCTCCTCGGCAATCACTGACGTCAGTAACAGCACGCTATATCGTACGGCAAGCCGGGTATAGAAGGTCCCCTGGACCACACTCTATTCTCAGTCCCTGGGAAGCTCCCCAAGGGAGGAGGAGGCTAAGTATCGGCAGAGGGTATCTCTAGATACTGAAGAACGTCTTATTAAGTAGATTTTACGTTAGGAAGCTCTTGGATTTACTTCTACCTACTCTTAACTATGTGCTTTAGTGATTTAGATCCTAGCTAGCTATAGGGATACTAATCCTTTTAGTTAGTGATAGACTATAAGCTTTCTTAAACGCTAGCTATCTCTTAAAATAAAGCTTGGCTATTATACTAAATAGGCCAGGGTAAATATAGCTTACCCTGATAATATCAACTAATTATTTAAGCTATATAAGACTATAAGCTAGATCCTCCTAGAGAATAGGTATAATACTGATAAAGGGGGCCTTATAGAGGGCTAGGGTGGGAATAGTATTATTATTAGGTCTATAACTAGATCTAGAAAGACCCTTACCCCCCTTAAGGTTAATACCTCCCGCTTATAGATCTCTATTATTAAGTATATCTCTACTAGGGGCTAATCCCTTGATCCCTTTATTATACTAAAGGGAAAACAGGTCTAAGACTAATAGTTCCATGACTAGATCCTCCTCTAGTATCTAACTTGGGAAGTAACTACCTCTAAGAATAGCTAGACTAGTAATAAGATTACTGTTAAGTAGCTAGAGAAGGTCTTTCTCCCCTAGACTAATCCTAAAGATCCTTTAACAGTTAGACTTTTTATATTAAATAGCTATAGATTATACTAGACCAACGATTTCCTTACTATATACTTCCTTAATAATATATATCTATTATTCTTACCTGCTTATACCTCTTATATCACCTAGCTACTAGATTTAGGTTGTTTCTTAAGCCTTAAGTCTTGATATTAATCCCTTATGAATAACTTCGTGGCTGGGACTGACTCTGACCGCGTTGGAAAGCTTAAGTTCTTTGAATTATACTCAGAAGCTTGTTTGATTAGTCTCTAGAAGTAGAATATCCTTTCTAGATAGTAAGCAACTAGTCTCTGGCTAGTTAACAGGCAAAAGCCACTCTCATCGCTATAGGTACTTATTCGCCCAGAGCCAGAGGTCATTCCCACCCCCCCATCACTCTTTTCAGGCATTACTACACTAAAAAAGGGAGAGGACGTCCGGCGTTTATTACGATACAAGGGAACAAGCCCTTTCTCACGCCAGGCAATAAGGAAGATCTTAGGGAAGCTCGACAGTATAAATGTTCTCCTTATTACCCAGGCGAGAGAGCTGGTGTCTCTGCGTGAGAAGCTCGATCTGGCTCGGCCTAGGAAACGGAAGTCTGTGATACCAAAACTAAACGAATGCTTCATGTCTCTGGGTAAGATACTTACTCAACGCAATAAAGAACCCTTACAACGCACTGTTGAGGCTTTATCGGCAGTGGATTGTATCGATGTGGCTACTGATGAGGAGGGGGAGTCCTCTGGCAGCGAGTATGCTGTGGAGCCGCCCCGGCGTGGCCGGCGCCGGTAGGAGGATGATCCGGCTGGATCTTTTTATACTGATTCGACGAGCTATTGGGTAAGGAGCAGATTGCACTAGTTTTTACGTTCACAGAGGAAAAATTGATTGAGTTGTGGTTGTTTTAATATAGATGATAGAGATGGTTGGGGTGGATCTGAGGGGGGTCCGTTGAGGGGGGGGGTCCGTTGGCATGTAGGTCGACTTATACTTGGCTGAAAGAAAGTATCTTGCTGCATTTCTGACAAAAGTCCTCGCTACCTAGAGTAAGAGGACAGAGGTGTTGAGGGATTAATGTGGAGATTCCCATGCAAATCGCCACCGGATACCGTCGCTGATCCCTTAGCTGACCTGAGGGCATGGGGGGAAGGATGACTGCGCCCTTGAATAAAATGATGAGGATGCTTAGAAAAATAGCCTACATACAGTTCAACTAGGAAATCGCATCAAGACCGCTTTGCGGACATCACGGTCAGTGTGGTGGGTCGTATGGCAACTATCAAACCGACGGGTAGTAGTGTCCTCGTCAACCATAGCAGCCCTCTGCGGATGAGTCGAAACCTGATGAAAAACTGGTGGCCTTCCCTGATTTTCCAACCTATGAGGGCCCTTGTATACGCACTCCTACGACTCAGGATTTCCGGTGGTTAATGGAGCCCGCTGACTTGAGTTTTACCTAGTAGGCGAGGGACTTTTGTGCTCGGATGACCTTGGCACCGCGTCTTGGCTCAATGACTTCTGTCTGAAATTCCTACGCGATGGGCCCTGCCGACAGAGATTCCTTGGATACGGTACCATCCGGACTCCTTCCATCACCCGGTCCGACAATATGTATGTTCGACTGGGTGTGAGCAACAAGTGCGCCTGCCACAAGCAGTATATAAGCGATATACCTTTGACTGAAAACATCGCAGAATCTGCAACAGGAAACCACAGTGCAGTATACCGCTCGCAAGTGGTAATTATATGTGTGCATGGACGACCATGTCACAATCACAAAGGCCCTGCATCTCAGCCCCGGCGCAAGGTCGTCAATGGACTGGTACGTGAGCAGGCTCCATGAAGGCTCGAGAGATGATTAGACCCTTCGTAAGTGTATTGTAGCTCCAGCGACGGGGTTCAAAGTCGTGATGCATTTATGCCGGCAGACAACTATACGATTGTGAGGTGCGTGGCTAACAATGAGGCTGAAGAGCTCAACTGCGTATGCCGTCGTACACAAATCAACTTCTCCAATCAGCCACCAATTTTCCAGCCAGTAGGAATCAGTGCGAGTATACCAAGTCAGACTCGTCCGTCGATTTGAGTTGTGTCTCTGCGACACATTTCCATTCCGCGATATGCATGCCTATTGCCCCAGGAACCCACCATCGATGCAAACGGCAAGAGTTACAAGTCGCTCCCCCGCAGCTGGCGTACCGACTCACCGGCTACGCGTAGATTTGTGACCGTCATCTAGCGTTGAAAGCCATCGAGTCACAGCCCCCAGGTAGACTGAAAAGAAGCAGGATTAACTTCTACTCCTTTAGTCGACACTTCGGGATGGGAGTCTTACTTGGACGTAGCCCATAAATCCATAGGTGAAATAGATGGTGGATACAAAAAGGCCGCGCCATCTCCTAGGGATAGTTGGGCTAGATTGTCGAAGCCGGCATTACAATACGTAAAGGGCAGCTGAGGCCAGTTGAAGGGATCTAGACACGACAGGTAAGCTATCGTCAAGTAATGAAGCTTTGAGGGCGGACATCGTGCTGCAAAGCCGTACCTCTGTCAACTTGAGATACCTGTTCCGGGTCTGGAGCACAAGTTGTTTCTTCTAGCCGCTTCAAAATGGTGCTCAGAGCATCCGCCGCTCGTCGAGCTTCTACAGAGCGGTTGCTGGAGCGGTGCCAGATAGCACGAGTCCCTTCTAAGAGGGTCTGGATCTTATCCAGCTTTTCCCCTTCGATCGCATTCTTGAAATAGCGGATATAGAAGCAAAGCACACTTGTGGCGAGAAGATGGGTGTGGTTGACGATGGCAGAGTCGTACAGACTGATCGGGGTTAGCCGGCGGTAAGGTCGCAGCTCGTTGATCGTGAGGTGTTGTAACTCGAGACTTTCTACGGCAGAATCCACCACGATATTGCGTGAAATCTCGTACTGATCCATCTCCTTGGACGCAGCAACGAATTTCCAATGCAGCAAAATTCGCCCTCTTAAATATGTCAATTTAACGTTGACTCGCTGCGAGAGAAAGAATTAGCGACGCTACAATCTTCTCGGCAACTCAGCAGCAATATTCTCGTTGTATCGCACTTAAGAAAGCGAGAGAGATGGCGAGAGGATGGATATGCAAGAGCCATCTGCACACTTGCCTGAAACACGGTGATACGGGAATCCAAGATAGACTCCGACAGCGGCCGATGTTGTATGGACTTGGGGAGCTTCTTGAGTGCATTGTTGAGCCGATCATCAATCCTCATGGCATCGGCGAGAGAATACGGATGGAGGCTGGAGAGCGCGTTTGAGACCTCGGCAAGCGCCGTGGCCAGCCAGAACTTTGCAATAGCGACGGATGATTGCGTAATCTCTTCGTCCGGTCGCGGTGGAGGCAAAGATCTCGCCGTCGAGTCGTAGTCGTCATCCGAGATATTTCGGGGCGGTAGGGTATCACATATCGACTCTTTGATGATCGCCGGCAGGCCCAGCTGTGTAGCCAGCACGGTATCGAATATGTATATGTGCGCCCACATCCGCCGTCGCATCTCCCCATCATAAGCGGATAACGACTTGAAGTGCCGTGGATCTCGATGGTAGCCCATTCGTATCGCTTTTTAATTGTCAGAAACTCGGCTTTGTCTGCAGAGGCAAGTGGCACGTACCGATTTGCACAATGGTTCCCAATAGGAGCCACAGCCCGGTATTCGAGTCGCGGCGGAGATAGTTCTCTATCGTAAAGTAATGCAGAAGTGTTTCCATGATGAACGGTCCGCCTCTGCCGTATTGAGCGATGATCAGACACTGGACGGTTTTTTCTCGATAACCCAAGAGCGCCTCCTGACCGCAGGTATGCGGCGTTCCTTCGTGGATGCAATCATGGGGGCAAGGGCTCTGAAACTGCGCGGCGATGCATATTGTGCTGTACAGCAGACCCAGCCAGGAAGTTGGGGCGGCCTCGGGGTTCTCCCAGAACTTGTAGTACTTCTCTCGTCAGAACTCATAACCAGCTTCGCAGGTTGGCGCACGTACATGCGTCAGAAACTCTCTCGCGTGTAGGAAACCTCGGGCGCGAATTGTTAGCATCCTGTGCGTCAGCAATCGTACGAATTCAGGGTGGTCTTACAGCAATGATCTAGCAATCGGAAGTAGGACGATATCAGTTCGTCACATGTGTTCCTAGGAGGTAGTCCCGCGATCAGCTCCTTTTCAGATGCCTGCCTGGCGCAGTCGAAGAGCAAAACGGTCTGGTAGATAGGCAGCTGGGCGCCCTGCATCTGCGCATCGTCGAGCTCGAAATCTCGATCGCCAGAGCTCGTCGCACGGCTCAGAACTGACGTCCAGTGTGATCCATCTTTGTAGTCGTTTCCGAACTTGTCTATTCTCAGGTTGGTTGACGCCGCAAGAAGAGATCCGCCTTGGGAATCGACAACGTCTGAACTGACAAGCCGCTCGACACTCCTCCCGTCTCGGGCCCCGGGTTTTGACGCCACTGGGAGATTCCGGAGTGGCAGGTAACCTCTCTGCCGGCCTTGTGACTTCTCCGTGGCCGAGCTTTTGCTGTAGCTGCAGTCATGGCCGATTTCCAGCTTCTGCGAGGATGTGAGCGAGTGCTAGTGGCGATTTTCGCCGCAGATCAAAAACTCACGAGGCAAGTAGAGCATGGATGCTGGCGGTCGCATTTCTTCCTACCCCCAGAGTGTCAGTCTCTTTTCTACTGTATTCAGAGGACCTTATCCTCGAGAGAGATCTGCGTACTTTCGGCGGCGACACAGATGGCACGAGAGCTGCGGCTTGTCACGCCGGCGACCAGGATGGGGTGCTAGCGTCTGCGAAGATAATGGGAAGCCCGTCTCAAGAGTCGCCATGGAGAATAACAAGTGCTAATCTCCGCGGTGATCGTCTTTGGCAGCCGAATGGGTTCCAGATGAGTTCCTCTGAGGATCCAAACCCGGGTGCGGTTTGTTCCAGAGTTTGCCAGGTGGAGGGACGAGCGCTGTGTTATTTGGTAAATCGTCCGACAGACGAGGGCCCACTTGTTACGTCCGCCTGGTGCAGCCAATTGCCGGTCGAGGGATCCTCCGACCGTCCGCCACTAGCCGGCTCACGGAGAGCTGACATCCGCTCTAGTTTGGAGTAATGCTGGAGTTAACAACTTTAAAACCGATTCTTACCTTTGTCGTCGTCAGGAAAGTAGATGCGATAAACGTAATTTCACCAATGGCAAATCTCAGCTAGACGGGGGCTGCTCCCTTTAAAAGGCTTGTTCCTTTATGTGCCGACCCAGGTCGTGTCTGAAGGAAAGGTGGTCGAGGTCCATCTCAACTTGACTATTGCTTACACGTCGAAGAAGACATTTGCACCATGTCCAACGTCAATCTCTCTCTCGGAGGAAGCATTGAGCCTATCGATGATATCGAGACCGGCAGTCGGCCTCGTGGCGAGAAAGACGACAGCCGACTGAGCTCGGACGAAGACATTGTAGACTGGGACTCGCCGGCCGATCCTCAAAACCCACGGAACTGGCCCGGATGGAAGAAATCCTTGCACATCTTCTTACTAGGGATATTGACCCTCAATGCGTAAGCTGCCGACCCTACTTACCGGTCGCGGGTCTACATATCCCACAGGGCGATCTGCTGATGATGGAACCCCAGCAATCTAGCAGCGACGATGTTTGCGCCCGGCGCCGCTCAATTTGCCGCGGAGTTCCAGATCGCCGACGAGACAATCGTCGCGTTTGCCGTCAGCATCTACCTGATCGGCGTCGCCTTCGGTCCTATCCTAACTGCCCCACTCTCCGAGATTCATGGCCGTCTCGTCATGTATCACGTCTGCAACGTCCTCTACGCCGCCTTCACCGTCGGCTGTGCTCTCAGCACGAACGCGCCCATGTTCTACATCTTTCGATTCGTTTCCGGCTGTACATCGTCTGCCCCGGTGGCAATCGGCGGCGGCACCATAGCGGACCTAGTCCCGCCAGAGAAACGAGGTGGAGCTATGGGGATCTTCATGTTGGGAGCGTTATTGGGTCCGGTAAGGACTCCTCCTACTCGCCCTTCTCTCTCGGATTACTCAAGCTCATCGTGCCAAGGTCTTAGGTCCGGTAGTAGGAGGCTTCTTGGTGGCTAATCAAGGATGGAGGTGGACGTTCTGGTTAATCCTGATGATCGTGAGCTCCCGTTCTCCCCGCACCAGCACTACGCGTAGCCAGGTGCCGGATACTCACAATAAGAGACTCAGGGCGGATCGACAACATTGTTCGCGTTCACATTCATGCGAGAGACGTACGCGCCACTCCTGTTGAGTCGCAAAGCCGCCAGACTTCGCAAGGAGACAGGCAATGCTCGCCTGCACGCTATGGTCGTCCTGCCATCGTCGTATAAGTTCATCATCGTGGCGATTTCTCGGCCCCTGAAACTCCTCGTCTTGACACCAATAGTCACGTCCCTATCGCTATACGTGGCATATTCCTTTGGCCTGATATTCATCCTCTTCACTACGTTCCCTTCGGTGTTCGAGGAACAGTACGGCTTCAGCACCGCCATCTCAGGGCTCGCTTACCTCGGACTTGGGATAGGTTTCCTGGCGGGCTTGGCAGCGTTCACCGCGATTAATAACTGGCAGAGGAAACACTGGGATGCCAAGGGCGGATGGACTCCAGAGAGGCACCTGCTACCGATGATCGTCTTCTCCCCGTTCACGGCAGTCGGGTTCTTTTGGTACGGTTGGAGCAGCGCCGAGCGCACACACTGGATCGTTCCCATCATCGGCACCTTCTTCGTCGCCGTCGGAACCCTCTTCACTATGCTGCCCACGCAGTTATATCTCGTGGACGCGTTCGGGGCGAGCGCAGCTGCTTCGGCGCTCGCAGCGAATCTGATCCTTCGGGTCCTCTGTGGCGCCTTTGTCACCCTGGCCGGTCCGCCTCTCTACGCTCACCTGGGATTGGGTTGGGGAAACAGTCTCTTAGGTTTTCTCTGCATCGCCTTCATCCCAGCTCCGGTCCTCATCTACCGAAACGGCGCCTGGTTGCGTAAGCGCTTTCCTGCTAGACTGTAATGCCGATGACTACTAGTGGTGTAATAGATTGTATGGAGTAGAGCGTTTGAGAAGGCGAGTTGAGACCAGGTTATCTGCGAGCTTCCTGCGTGAAAGGGTTACATAAGAATATCTACACAGCTTACGAACAGAAAAAGTCACATCCCAATTCAACGGAAGTGTTGAGCCGACGATGACAGTCGAATTTTAACCTGAGCATCAATGATAGTGGTCATCTGCTTCTGCGGCTCTCGCCTCAGATTTCGCCGAGGGCTTTGGATGGTATAGCGTCGACGGTTCTTCGTAGCCAGCTCTATGTAGACAGCTTTGCTCCATAGGCTAGGTAGTTACCTGTCCAGATATCGAAATAGAATTTAAGCTAGCCCTAGAAATTAGCTAGCCTTAACCAACTTGCTCAGGAGGACCCGGTCTAAGAGAAAATCAAAATTTTATGTAATCATACCGGTACACTGCTAAATTGTAACTACTCAGAATCTTGCATGTTCGGGGCTACCTCTCAGTCGCCTAATAATTATGAATAACGCCCTGCATCTACTTCTTGCTCCAATTTTCGCAGTCTTGCATGTCCATGCTAGTTACCGACGGGATGGTTATGGGAAAACGCTTCGAAATCCCTATGCAGGCCAGAGCAATCACCTATGTCTCTATTCTCATTACCCTGCTCACCTAGTGGACGCTTTATGATGTAACTGATAAAGCCAGATTGCAGTCCAGCCTCTGTGGGTGACAGGGCCACAATCCCCTTCATGCTATATGATATAGCAAGTCTAGTATTTACCTGAGAAGACCTGCTCATCGACTCAAACTCCCTATACTTTGCTTCCCCGAGTTCTATTCTCGTGTTTGATTATGAGTAAGCGTTGGTACTTCCCCATAGCATCGTCAACGGCGTTCCTTCCCAGACCAGTCTCTGTAAGATTCGAGTTCACTTCAAATACTTTAAGGGTGGTTCCTGTTGCTGATTGAGACTATGTCACAAAGGAAGCAGGGGTATAGCTCGCAGCTGAGCGCCAGCCTTACCAGCTGGAAGCAGGGGAAGCTCGTGAACTGGCCTGGCAAGCAACCGATCCACTACCAGGGGATCTAGCGAAGCGAGCAGTCTTAGATGGTCACGAGAGCACACCTGTTTACTAGAGCAGCGGTCCAGCAACCATGGGAAACGTGTATATAACGAGTGCGAGCTTCCGTAGTATAGATGGGAGGCAAGCGAGTCTTCAACCGTTTACTTCATGAGAGCTACTGGGTATACGTTCTGTTGTGACAGACTATTTATGGGCTGCCTCGAATTCTACGAATCGTTGCCAAAGCCAAATCTCCTAACAATTTCTACAGGTGCTTCTCTTTCCAGTCCTTCTCCTTCCATCCATTCGCTGGCTCCGAAAAGACGTCAACGACCGCTTGAATGGACGCGTCATATGCAAATACGAAAAAAAACGTTGCTCTGCGCATCGGCTTCTTTCGCTTTATTGATCGATTCGACTGCATTAGTCATGTCAACAACAAGCAAGGGGTAAAAGAATGGCTAGTCTGACTTGCGGCCGCGTTTGATGTTGAGCCCTTGAAATTGGGACACTTTAGGAGAGGCCGAGATCCCTCGCGCTTGAACGTGGTCTAGTAAGGAGAACTGCGCTTCATCTGGAATGGGAAGATATGGTGCGGGGCGAAGCTCTCCGCCGTGGTGAACTGTATCGCCACCCAAGAAGATGAATGTGTCCGGATTGCTTGTTAGGCGAACTAAATCGTTCAGATGACCCCAATCGTGGCCGGGCGCATCGAGAAGATAGAACGAGCCGTCTTCGAAGAAATCGAACGATCGAAATTTACTTATTATGAGTAAAGATGTTGAGAATTCTATTTTTCGCAGGGTTCGGCCTCTGATGAGCGTTCTTCTTAGCTATTAACATTCAAGTACTATAAACAATTAGGTGGGCTCACTCGAAGTGCCTCCTTCGATGTATGAATCTTTCGGAGTCGGGTAGCCAGGAAGACAGGCTTTATGGAAGCCTGATCCAAAGACTATTTCCGTGGTTTTCGGGAATGTCGTGGGATCGCCAATGTGATCCCAATGATAATGACTGTGCTATTAGCGTAGCAAAAAGAGCTTGAAAGGCTGGGTTACCTTCTTCCAGATCACATTGACGATTTCTGCAGGATTAACATTGTTGTTCTTCAGAATATCCGTAACATGCTGAGTGCCATGTATCACAGCCCCGGCTTCGTTGATCAAATCCCATGCACCCGGAGGACAAGTTTGTTTATCAGGGATAAAGCAGAGATCAAAGAAGGCCATTTGGCCTTACGAGCTCTAGATCAAGAAAGACCACCCCGGTATAGAATTTATCTCAAAGCCGCCCACGCGTGGAGAAAGCAGAAAGCCAAGTGTCATGTCGTGCATGCGCATACCTGTCTGGACGATGGAAGCCTGGGCGGTTTCGCCAGACGGGGCTCTGAAAGTAGGCTTCGTTGGCATCTTCGTAAAACTATAAGTCTTTAAAACAAGGAAGCTTTGGACTGGTGGAAATATTTCTGGAGCGAAGCCATAGTTCTCTAATACCTCTGGGCGCTTGGGGTGTCTGGGGTGCCTGGGGTGATTGTGGTGCCTGGCCCATCTAATATCTCAGTCATGCGAATCTATGTCTGCCCTTGGGTGGTATAGTCTTGTATTTCGTCTATTCATGTAAGAAAAGGAACCATTCTAGGCTATCCCATTCATTCTAACTTTTACTGCCTCATTGGCTAATTTTAATTAAGACAAGATAATATTTATCATAAATAAGTTGGGGTAGTTAAAGACAGTGTTCAGAGGGTTGGGGGGTCAAAAGAGAGAAGAATCACGCTAGCCTTGTGAGGAGATTTAACTAAAAGGTGTGTAAAGCCCTTCTGAATAATGACCGTCTTAGCCCGAAGTGCAGGGCTTATTTGAGAAATCCCCTAGGGGGCTCTGAGGCCTTCCTTTTTGCTTGCTTTCTCATCGCTCTAATGAGCATCATAGTTGGACCTTGTGCCATCATGTCAGCCGTTTTAGTCTGCCCCCATTTATCTTCACTGTCATTATCTTTGCCTTATATCTCCAATATTCTCCTCCTAGTTCCGTGTGTTGATCCCAGCTAAAGTCTCAAGGCGACTACTGAAATTTACCTTGGTAGTCTCAAAAAAAAGGTGCTCATCATTCGAGTAGCTGAATGCAGCGCATCTGCTATGAAATATTGTGCAAGTAGATTCCTTCGCATGGGTACATCTTTATATATTTTGTCATACCTGTCAACAGATCTTTTCAGCTAAGCGAGAGGCCTTTATGCACCTGTTATATCAGATACCCTACTTAGACTGAACAAAGGGTTGTGACACACGTTGCATTCTCATTTAAAATATTCCTTCTATACTTTCCCAGAAGATACAATTGTCCTCGCCAGCCTATTTGTTCACCAACACGAAATATAAATACCAGTGTCAATCGGTCCTATTCTAGACATGGAAAGCCAACGCCCCTTTCCAAGCTTTTTAAAATTTTAATCCCCTGTCTAGAACAACACTCGTGAAACTGCTAGTATCGGTAGAGCTGGTAAAGATGGCCCAGCAGCCGCAGCCGCATCGAAAGACTTGATGGCTCCATCGAATGTTGCACTCACATTCGAAACCAACTCCATCGTTAGCTGTTGTATTAAAACCGGTGATTTAACCTGCAGGGCATTTGCGAAACTGAGAGAGGCTGTCTTTTGTTGTACCAACACTGCCAGGGTGGTATTGGCTAGCCCGGCGGAGGCAATCACCGACTGCTTCGAACCTAGGTCCGAGATAGTCGACTGAAAGGTCTTGATCAAAGGCTTGATTTGATCGCCGACGAGGTTACTGTCATTTATGTCTAGTACACCTGGCAGTGCCTGCGCACTCGACGTTGCTGCGGCAAGGGTCTGCTCGACTGCTTTGAGATTGATTACCAAATTTGTGAGGCTAATCAAATTGCCCACCGAGAGGGTATTGATGTTAGTGTCGAGAGTGACGAGCGAAGAAGTAACTGCGGACACGGCATTGATAACCGGTACTACAGTGGCATTGTCGCGAGGAAGAATACGGCGGCGCGCCGGCGAAGCTGTAATTAGGCCGAAAGAGATACCGAGCAAAATGATACGATACAGAATAGAATGCATGGTACGGATAGATGAATGTGTAGAGAAATGAGCAGAATTCCAACGCTATAGTTTACGTGGCATACCGAAGGTCGCGAGAAGCGTCCCGATAGGGAGTGGCTAAGCCCAAGTTTAAGTGAAGGCGGCTCTTGCACTACAACTGGTCGCACTAGCCTTGTCAAGAGCAATGACCACGTAAAATACAAAGAGACACAAATTCCATCGTGCGGATATATCCGATGACATCAATCAGTAAGAGATTCTCCGTTAAATTCCTTGTTCGATCGCTTTGATGGTTTAAGCATGACACGCAGAATTGGCTAAATAGACAACTATTGGCTGCTTCTTCTCAGGTCTCGAATCCTTGGTTAGCGAAGACCGGACGTTTCGTCACAAGATGGCATGGGACGATGCGGACGTCCGGTGGCGCAGCTATGAAGCTTTGCCCGAGACTTAGTATCTGAACTTCGTATGAATTTCTGAACTCGACCAGTGCATAATCTTGGCAGGTGGTCTGAGACCGCACGAATGATCGGATTAACCCCAACTCCTTTACCCCAAATAGACTTGCGCCGAAACATGCCTGTAACGGAAGGCTAGGTTTGACAGGTTGGTCTGGAAAGAGGAATCTAGAGACCGCTTCTAATTTACACTGGACCATTTTGGTCCGATAGAACGGTTGATTTCGGGGTATAAGAAACACTGCGTGCATAGTGGTCATGGAGTTGACTGTCAAATTATGCCCTCTGTCAAAGATGCTAGCAGTAAATTTGACGACGGGGCCCAAAGACTATGCGTAGTTTCCAAGAAGCTTTCCACCACAATTCTACAGATACATCCTCTAGTTAATTCATCGTTACAACGTGATCCAAGACAATTAGTTCTTTTGAATGAGGTTCATGATGGTGATTGGACCGATGCCAGAGTCCTTCTCGAGTTTCCGCCCCTTTCGCATACTAGCTTTGCAACAAAAGGGAACATGCCCGGACCCCGTTACTCGGGCACTTGCGGCCGAGGTGATTGTAACCGGAAGTTGTGACTCACTTTAATATGAACTTTCCCACCCAATTGATCTCTGGCGCTTCTGGGACTTCACCAATGATGCCCACTGCATGGTTGAGATTCCTGGAGCTCTTTGGCTCGTATCGGCTATTCCTATCCACGTTTAGCACTTTTAGGCTGTCCAATTGTTTTACAGCACCTACAAACTGTTAGCGCCGGTTCCTCCGAGTTGCCGAAGCCACTAAAGCAACATCAATATTTCGGCGCCTATATGTAGGGTTTTCGCGGTAACGCAGCCCCGCGGAGACAGTGGCGGGGGTCCAGGGCAGAGTCACTTAAGCAATTCACATACTGTTCGCCTTGTCTGTTATAAGAAGCGGCTGTTTGCGCTTCGCTGTTCCTAAGCAATAGTTGATGCTTGAATCAAATCTTTGATATATCTTGAGCATTTAAATAAAATAGCTAACTATTATATTTCACCAAGGCACTTTTATAAGCACATATATTAGTATAGTATATGGTTTTATAATAGATGTTGATCCATAGAGGAGGAAGATCGCCAGCCGTTCCGCTATAAGTCGCTTACCCTGTAGTGTAGTGTTGAGCCTTTACCTATAGGCCGGCCGCTATATCTACACGTCCTGTCATTACAGATATATAAAATTGTAAGCCGTGAGTAGCTATCAATGTATATTTAATTATAGCTATTCTTAAACCGTCGCGTTACTAAGAGATATTGTGCATGGTATCCGCTATATGGATTTACAGTGTTTTTAATATGCATATAGCTCTAACATAGAAGCTTACTAAACTATTTACCTTAGATTAGAATCCAAGATGTGCTAAGAAAGCAAAGGTTTAAATGAATTGATATATATGAAATATATATATTATATTCTTAATATTTACTTCCTATGGGACTTGAAACTTTTCGACAACTTAGAGTATGTATACCCTGGCGGGGCGTTCGAAGTGCGTTACTTAATTAGGACATTTGAAAGGTTGCCGGATTAATTAACGCCGGTGCCAATGACTGGTGCAAGGCAAACTTGAGAACTCCGCGACACTTCTCCAGCCCCAGCATTCTATTCGACTTAACATTCTATTCGGTGCAATACCTTAGCACTTAGTGAAGACAGCATATGCCGAGCCACTCGTAAGATACCAAGATACATTTTATTGCAGCCCCGCTTTTGACTTCAAGTCACGAGTGATACAGGCCCAGTACTAACTGGGACAAGATCACAAGAAGGAAGTGGTCGCAGCGCTAATATTTCGTCGATGTAGGCATCAGTCAAACTGCTAACTCGTATGCGTCCAAAACGGCTTCGGATTCCGTTCTTTAATGTAACCGAAATTAACTGCAAGCTCTTTTTGGATAAAGCGATGCACATTCAGCGCATAAGTGAAGCTAGTCGTCGTATCCGGTCTCCAAGTGGCATAAACTTATGGGGAGGTAACCAGTTGCTAAATACGGCCTCTAAACGGCGTATAGGGGGCCAGGACTTGAAATCCGTTGGGGGCTTCATCCGTATTTTTTTTCCCGTTAATAAGCAATACAGGGGAATGATGCCTGCCTAGTCTACGCCTTCGCTCTCCACTTCTCGCACAATGAGCATATGAATCCGAGATCAGGTATTCAGAACCCTTCTAGATCCGCAGGGCCCAAGAAAGCAGGAAAGTGCGCTATGCGGTTCTCACTAAATATTGCCAATAGTTTCTCCGTGTTCGGGAGTATACCTTCCCCAGGACGTCGTAATTGTACTCGAGTAGTAGTGATTGGGTTCTGCCAAGGAATAAAAGCTTACCGTTATGGTTCTGGCGCTAAGCATCCGGAAAACTCCCCCTTCGAGCACCCACTAAACCCGGTATCTCAGCTGCTCCAAACCTCAGAGAGCATGACTTGTAGTCTGACTTCTTCCATGGAGAATACGGCAGACGAGGGACTACTTACGTGGTATAAGGATAGAGGTATGAGAGGCCTCTCTATGATGTCCCGCTGGAGCGTTTTTAGGCAGCAAGGAGGGCGATGTACAGCTCTACCCTGTCTAAGGTGACACCGATTGCGACCTAATATCGTGAAATGCAGTTCCTGAAGGAATACTCGCAGTATGCCAAGCTAGAAGCCCCCAGTATTACTGGGATAAACAGAAAGGCAACAGCTGTTATTGAATTTTGTAGTAGTGGAGCTGTGCAACAAGGCGTGTTCCTCATCTGGAAACTTTGACGGCTTTCGGTCTGTTGAGTACCGTGCTTGAGGACATTCTAGGGGCTAGTTGCAACTGCCCTGACGGCTATATAAGAGAAGAGCCAGAACACTTAGAAGACCAACTGAGAGCAGCCCAGCCAGCCTTAATAACACTACCTCATTTGACCTTACATTCATTCTACTGTCAGATTCATCCCAACATTACAATCTGAAGTCAAGATGGTCGGCATTTTAACTATTCTCATGGCCGGAGGCCTCACTAGCTTCTCTCAGGCTGCCCCTACAGCTATTTACGACGAGGGTCTTGTGAAACCAGCGATTCTACATATTTCACTCTCCGAGGGAGAGATGAAAGCGGCCGCGAACGCCCCTAAGCCCGAGATCATTCAATTCTCGCCAGAAGAATTCAGCATCTGGGCGGCCAACGCCCCTCCCGCCCCAACTCTCAACTTCACTGGTGCGGATCAACTTGAGAAGAGAGATACTATCATTGGGAAGGACGATCGCTATTACCAGTCCAGTAGCAGCTACCCGTATAGCGCTATTGGGCGGATGTATATATCCTCGTCCGACGGAGGATTCTTGTGCAGTGGCACTCTAGTCGGGCCGCGTCTCATGGCTTCTGCTCGCCATTGCATCCACGATGGCGCTTCTTACCAGTTTTCGCCCGGATACAAGAAGGGTAATGTCTACCCCACGGCTGTCGCTACCAGAATTGTGTCCCTCGCTCATGACAATACTCCCGGTGTGTGCGACAATAAAAACGACTGGGCGCTCTACGTCCTGGACAAGCCGATTGGGTTGGACAGAGGGTACTTGGGTGTTGGCAACTATGAGGCTGACGAGGCCGCGGTTTCCGGTCAACCTATCTTCTACAGTGCTGGTTATCCTGGCGACCGTGATAATGCCGAATTACTATACATGTCCGACAGTCGGACAACTTCTCTGGGTGAGAGAAATCGATGCTCAAACGTTGGGTGCATCCTTGGGGATGCTGATACTGCGGGTGGTATGTCCGGTGGTCCTCTCTGGCGCAAGCTCAACGACCAGCGTTTCCTCTATGGCACTCTATTTGGGGGCACCGCCGATTACTCAGCGTGGGCCTACGGTCCCTCCTTTATTAAGGCAGTGCAGAACCTCAATGCGCAGTACCCGAACTAGAGAGCTCTTGCCAGCTGTTTCACAGCCAATATCGTGTCGTTTTTAAATTCTTTGTAGTTAGTCTCCTTGCTCCACCAGCACTATCGCTTTCTCTGATTGCTCCATGTTTATAAAGATAAACAATTGTATACAGAGACCACATTTTCCTCCCACTCCTGTCGACTATACGGTGTGCTCTTAAATGAACTCATCAAGGCTTAAGAGCGCATAAACGGAAGCAGTGGCCAGCACATGTTCCGATCGGATCTATCTCGCATCCAGGTAATAGACAAACCACCTAAGGCCTTGCCCCAGAATCTGTCGATCAATCGCCTCTGCCGTAGCCGCAGCTCGATAGCTACGCCATCGTTTAACTGCCAGCCTGAAATTATTGAGTTGGGTAGAAATAAATAGAGTGGCATTTACAAGAATAAAAGGGGTTTAAAACACTCAATCAGGGAAACCAATTAAACAAAGCAATTAAGCCACAGAATATGCTTGTTCCAAACGTCCACGGGCTTCTGGTCGCCTAGAACATCCTGGATGCAAAGGTCCTGCAATGGAGGCGAAGGGGGCGAGCGGTTCTAGTTCTGGCTGCGTGAAGGAGTATCCAAGTTCCTATATCACCAGCCACAGCAGATCAAAGCGCGCAGTAGGTTTTGTAGTCCTAAGGTCATAACGTGGCCTCAAATGAGCGTCTAATAAGTAAAATTCTCGGCGAAGAGGAAACCTGCGATTTCTCAATACTATTTATGGAGGGTATAAGGAATCTGGAGGGCAAGGAAAAATAATGAGATATTTGATATGAAGCTAGATGCTTTCCGTGGTGCTTAGATTGCTTCATGGTCATCAAGTCAGAGTGGGAAGAGGGAGATTCTGTGGCTACTATCAGAGGCGACGTTCGCGATTAAGGCCGGCTTACAACCCTTTGTTGAAGTATTACTCATCCTGATATCGAAACTTCGGCGTCATAAACCGCTTGCCCGGGAACTTGAGAGTTAGAGGGTAAGACACTAGTAAAGGTGCTACGATGATGTCGGGTGGTCTTCGGAAGAGATCCGGCGGTGAGAGACTGTGAGCATGTGCTAACTGTATAAGAGGAAATAACATTCATCGAAATCAAGACATAACAGCCTCATGGGATATAGAATTAGGAGGCAATGTTCTCAGGCAACTTGGTAATGGACAAAACAACTTAATAGAGCCTCGCTGTGTGCGATTTCATATTTACAGAGCAGGAGCGCACTCTAGAATACCTACCTCAAATTTTTCGATATTAGAGCAAAATAACTCTAGTGCTACTTGAGAGCCATAAGACCTTTTGTAAATCGTCTCTTAAAAGGAAGACCTCTTAAGCAAAATGCGTCTTAGAGATACTAGAGGAGGCGCAACTGGCCATTACTAGTTCCGATCGTCCGCGTCACGTGCAGCGCTCAGGAAACTTACCAAGAACTTGCGATCTGTACTATTCGCTCCACGATAGACAGGTAGTTACGGTCAGGTTGAGCCACTGTACGATATGTGGCTAGATCCTAGGTAAGGTAGCCTGCGGTCACCACCAACAGCTACACGATTAACGTAGTATTATAATACCTATGTTCACAATAATTAACCCTAGTAAAGGGAACTAGCATCTGATAAGCCTGGATTTACCTGCAGGTGCTGCCTTAGGCAATCTAAAGCCAGGTCGCATTGTGGTTGGGATTCAACCCGAACAAGGGTACCTTATCTTTCTGCCGCCAAAAGCGGGGAAAGCTCGGCTGACGTATTTCACCGTACAAGTCATTTTTCGTGGTCCGAATCAGTCTTTCACATTTACCTCAGCTGTGCATCCTTCGCATATCTCGTATCGGCGCTAGGGTTGCTCCGTCGCTACACGAAGGGGCTCCTTCGGCTGTTTACAAGGCGGGCGTTAAGCGTTTCCTAGGATGAGAACGAAGCGCATCCCTTGCCGAGATTGTAAAGAACGAAAGATCCAAGTAGGCCCCGCCGCCTTTCTAGGCTCCTCTCAGGGAATCTCAAAGCACAAGGCTCATCCATCAATCAGTGTAGCGCTGAGCGGCCGGTCTGTCGCACTTGCGTGAACTCCAATAGATTCTGCCGTGGCTACGGGCCGACCAATAGTCCAGTCCCAGCGCAGCGCTGCACAAGGAGTGAGACTTCTCATGGATCGCCCGGGAGCCAGGCCGTGGTGGTATCCGAGGTAGACCTGAGTATGCCAAAGCTTGTATCCCCACGCCACGCCTTTCGGCAGCGTCTCCTTACGGAGTTTGTCGAAGACCAATTTCCAGAAGAGCTCCTGCTCGGGAAATACCCTGATCAACACTGGCTGTTCAAGGTTCTCGAGACTGCCGATCTGTCCCCGTCCCTGGAATCGATTCTTTTGGCTACCTGCACTGCTCGGCTAGGCCAGAGGGACAACAAGTCGAATTTGACTATTGAAAGCATGGTGCTGTACGGAAAATCTCTACGAAATCTGCAGGCGGTGATTAATCACCCGGTGTTGCGGGTCCAGGAACAGACGCTGACGACATGCATCGCCTTGACGTATCACGCATTGCTACGAAGCTCCCCTGGCCGTATGCCGGACTTTGTTAATCATTATAATGGCACCATGGAGCTGCTGAGACGTCGAGGCCCAATAGTTAGCGGTAACGGTCTGGGCTATGTTGTCTTTCGAAACCTTCGACTGCACAGTGTGGGTCATAGTAGCTCTTCCCCAACTGAACCAATATATCTGATATGTCTCTAGACATACATCTGCTTGTTACAAAAGAAGGCGAGCTTTCTTGCATCTAAAGAATGGCTGGAAGTGCCGTGGGCCCACCGGCGGCCTAAGGACTTTCAGGATAAACTCACAGACATTATGCTCAAACTCCCTGCTATTTATAAACAAGATGGGATTGTTGTAAGCAAGTCAGCGGGTCTCCAAGAAAGACTCACTGCGAGTATTTGCTGCGTTAGAACTTGTTGGCGTTTCGACCAATCCTTGACGAACTGGATGAAAGAGCTCGGAGAGGAGTACACTGGTCCGCTCTACTGGCCTGCAACGTCGACATTCGATACGTACCCCTTCACAGAAAAGATCAAACCACCGCTCATTAAGCTGTTCCCCGTAACCTACGATTTCCCATCCCATATGCTGGCCTACCAGCTTTTACGGTACTGGACCTGCCGCGTCATCCTAAGCCAACAGCTCTGCCAGACGTACCAGACGCTCGAATGCCTCGTTACACAACGCCGAACATTAAAGTTGGAAGACGTGGATTGCACATGCCCAGGCAAGCTGAAGTCAAAGCTAACATCATGTCTAAAACATTTCACACAAGACCAACTACAACCTTTGGGCTACCGCAAGGATTGGACAGCCACTCTCGCCCGGAACATCTGCCAGTCGGTTGATTTCTTGATGCAAAAAAAGTGGAAAGCGACTGGTCCGAATGTCTTACTACAGCCAATGAGCATCATGAAGTCGTTTTGGGAGAAGGATGAGGTTAATGATAGGACCCGCGAAGTCACATGGGCCAAGCAGACGATAGGGAGAATATTTGCAAGCAGGGAGCTTCTTCGTGCTAAGAGTGTTTAGCAAAAATTGTATCTTCCATACAACAATCTGGAAGAGATATCTTTTTAATAAAGTTCATGCTGTTGTGATAAAATAGGTATGCTGTTGGGTAGTATTACGAGATCTCGGTACTGTAAAACAAAAAAACGTAAAAACAACTGGATAAAAGATCCTCTGTATTGGTATATGTCTAGATGTGTGTTCTGTAAGCTAAGTTGACTGCTCGAACGAGCCCCTAAATGGCCCTCAGCCGATCATGTGATCCTCCACTAGATCGGGTGTGGCCCAATCAGAGCTCGCCAGAGCTCTGGATCCTCCATACTGGATCGAGCAACGCTACGAACCCACGATCCAACATATGCCATGTTTTGTTATTAAAGGAAAGGTCAGTGCAAGAGCTATTGAGGCCGAGAGGATGTACTCGGGCTTCTTCTGCCAGCGTTACGCTGGGTAAAGCGGTCCGTATAGTAGCTGTGTAGGATGCTCATACCAGACCCTTCTAGCCCCCACTTATGTATAAATAACCCGAGTTTGTCGCTTTCGCCCCCAGGAGGAAAGCTAACAACAACTATACTACCTCTTTTTACCTTTGTACTATCTCTAAACAAGACCAAACCGACCACTCAATACGTTCAGTACGGGGGTTTTCTCCATCCTTAGATGTTCGCATTGCTCTGACCAGAGCTTAGTACTCGTTGAACCCTGCGTGTCTGCGTTCTCTCATGTACCATGAGACTTGCGCTGCTTTAGTGGCCCTATCTAAGACCCTAATCGAGAGGTTGAGGTACTGGTTCCATGCTGTCACTACTAGACTACGGGGTGTGTGGGTCGTGTTGTGTATGTTGTCTCCAAAGGCTCAACTTTGCCATCCCCGTCTTTATTGTCTCGTACACTTAATAGGGGAAGATGTATAGTCTTGAGAGACTAGTATTATCTAGCTCGCCAGCAATACGTAATATATGTTGTATAGTTTAGCCGTACTGCCGCCGTTTTATAATTGGTCTATGAGCTTATCTAGATGATTGGAGCGGTCCGGGCGGCCCTAACTTATAGTGTGCAAACACCGTGGGCAGGACTCAAGACGTGGGCGGACCTGCTTGGCTAAAACAGATGAAGCTATATCCTATCCTTGGTAGTCCTTGTGTTGGCGCTGAGTGGGGCATTATAGACTGGGATCTTGACGGAAGAGAACAATGTAATATGAAGAGCACGGGCCAAGACACACCACATCGTCGATGCTGTAAACGTGGGCCTCGTGATGGCGTCGGACAAACCAAACCACTATATTCTACGGCTGACGCAAGTATGAGCGCCTCGGTCGCTTATGTTCTTCCATTGAGACGGGCTATGGTTCTCGCTCAAGAAACGTCTAGGCAAATTGTAAATTGGAACTTAGAGGACAGACGCTTTTTGCGTCATCTATAACCCCTGCTGTCTTCACTACTGCTGTTATACAATAATCCCACACCACTCTTCTGGAACTCTGGCCGAGAGTAAGGGTAGATTTCTTAGTATCGTAATTAATTCCCACGTGGCCAATGTCGTTTTTTTAAGTGTATGAGTAGCCTTGTGGGTACTCCCCGGCCTTACATAATAATGAACTCAACCAGTACCGTATTGTTTAGTTTGGATTTCTTCCCGCCCTAGCGGCTACGCCTCGTTGGGTCAGTGCAGAGTCTGGTGACAAGCTATTGGGTATAGGCACCGGACTATCGATGCGCCTCTCAGCCTCACGTTTCTGTTTGTCTCAGCTCGCTAGCTACGCGCATGAACGAGAAATTGATAAGCCGCCACGTGCCGCAGTTCAGGTCTTCGCGCATTTTCAAAATCGGAGTTGCTTTCCGCTGCATTTGACCTCCCATACATAATTCAAATTATTACATGAAGTCCGGCTCCATAGCCTCTTGGCGCCAAGGGATGAGACTTTCTTATATCGCCGCAGCCGTTAGTGGCATCATTTCTTGTACGTTTGGACTTGCAAGTCCTCCGCTTGCCAGTCCCTTCGGAAGTAGTTGGTCGAGTCCTACCGTCGCGCCCAATGTCCTGAACAGCCAAGCGAACGAGACACCTTCGCCCACATCAGCCCCACCCATATCTAGCATCAGCTTTGAACTGGCAAAGCGCCAGGGAATCTTTTCTACTTGTGGTTACGTTGCTGGTGATCCTGGTAAGATGCGAAACTGTTGTGCCCTGCCGGGAAACCCATACCGTTAAAATTAAGGTCCCTAATTACTTATGGCCTGAAGCCCGCCCAGTCGTATGTCCTGCCGGAGCAAGCTGTTTTGTGGTTAGCAGCGCATCGGTTGTCGCCTGCTGTCTTACTACTCTGGATAGTTCTGCCTGTATTGCCACGGCACAGACAGCGTGTATCGACCTAACCCAATATCAGTCGAATACAAGCCTGTGGCAGGCCGGGACGGGGCTTTGGTAAGTCACCCTGGCCGCTCGACTCCAGCACGATGCCTGTCGTGTTCAACCTCGCACTGATCATCATACTTTTTAATTAGTGCATCCCCAGCATCCATCTGTGGCACATATTTCTACGAAGATGCCCCGGTCTCGGGCTACGCTTGGTACCAGTGCCAAAACACTCACAGTAACGGCGAGCTTCTTATAAGTACCACGAATACTACTACGTCTACCGAGGCCCTCTCTACGATACCATCATCCTCATTGCTGGGAACTTCCACGTCGTCCCCTTCAGTCGGCAGTGGGAATTCCACACCGACGGGTGCTATCGTAGGCGGAGTCATCGGTGGCTTAGGTACATCGGGTTGCACCTGATCCGGTTTATACCCTCATTCGCTAACACTTTGTAGCTATAATAGCCATAACCATTGTTGCGATCTTCTACATATCACGTACGAAACGGAAATCTCCAGCCAATTCAGGACAGCCTGCCGCGGTGGACGAGGGGCCGAAGAGCGGGAGTGGTCTTCAAGAGTTGCAAGGGCAGGAAAAATCATCCACAGGAGACGCTAAGGCCAAGGCTGTCAGCTTGTATACCGAGTTATCGGGTGTGCCTGCTGCCTCGGCAACTGCGGAGTTATCTCCTGATGGGCTACGGCCGTCGCATCAGTTCTTGAATCCCGTCCGTGGCCACGTACAAGAAGTATCGCAGCAAGGATACTCGCAGGCTTCTCGACATCCAGTAGTACCTGAAGGATCCACGGTCCCCAATTCATATTCCGCGGCGACTGAACTACCAACTACAGCAGGCGATGGCGAACTCCGGGAACTCCAAGGCTGATATGTTCCTCACGGCTTTTCTATGTCGCGATTAACTAGGGTGGTCATCGTCACACATATGATCCCAGGATCTTCTATATCTGTGCTTCTGTTTACATGCGCCATCTGAATATGCAGATATAAACTCCTTTCTCCCAGAGCGGCAATCCACAGCGATATATATAAAGAGGGCGGTCAGTTTACTATACAATCGCCGACCAGAGCAATGCCATGGGCTTGTAGAGTCTGATGCTGATTTCTTTTTTAAGATTTCTTTTTTAAGATTTCTTTTTTTTTCTTTTTAGAACAGATTCTCATTTTCGGTTAGCTTTATTTCGACGTAGACAGTTACCTACTAGAGTCGTGAATAGCAATAAGACACATATCAAACCTCACACACACCGCCAGGAGCGCCGAGAAACGCCCATGAAGCGCCTCAAGCGACATAGGTGTCTGGGACTTAAATACTTCAATATCCTAGGTTAGGAAGTTTCAATACACTGGGCTAGCATTTAAATCAGTGCCAATCCTCTTCCCACTGTAGCCGCTGATCTCCACTGACAGGTTCTCTCAAACTCGGCAAACACCCAGCGGGGCCTAGTAAGGGTCAAAATTCTGACCAATCGTTCGTACATACAAAGCCCTAGAACGGGAGCTCTCCTTTGCTTCAAGAAGCTTACGCTCGTAAACGCGTCTTTGATCCTAGATATTACTCTACAGGCCCTACTAATATTTACCTTAAAACAATATAATACAGAGTATAAAGATATATAGTTAGTAGTCGGATCATTAATTAATACGATCTTCATATTTTGGCAAGACTTTCCTAATGCCTCCACTACTTCGTATCGAACTGGCAACCTCTCAAGCTGTCAGGTGTATACTGGTTTAGTAATATACTATACATGACCTGGCTCCACTCCTTCGGCCCTTGTCAGGCAGCGGTGGGAGAGGGATATACCTGCGCTGAGGTCGTTACCAACGCTTGGTCTGTGACTGGTAGGACTAGACTGGGCCAAAGTGGCTCGAACTGTGGGAGGAGGGGTTTCCAACTTGGCCACAGGCAATCTGGGCCGTTTTTCATTTTGTGTTTTATATAATGCTTACGCTTGATTAGATTTTTTATTTTATTATGCACTGTGATGTTCAATAAATTCATCATACCTCGTTCGCTAGCCTTAATCATGGTGACTGCAAGTCCGCTGCAAGGCAGTCTATCTTCCTATGTCTCCAGTCAATTGATTCTCAGATAATGTGATAGTACTCTCTTGCAAATTCTTAGCTGGGCTGTATTTGAAAAGTAACTTGTCTGATTATTGGCATGGATCTACGAGACTATGACAGGAGACCTCTGAACCGAGCGGCTGCACTTCCACCACGACAATCTCGGACCTGGCCGGACTCTGCATTCTGTCAACTATCCTTTCGTGATGATGCAGCAAGGGACAACTTTGGCCAAGTCTCTTGCTCGCAGTGAGCAAAGCAAATTGGATTTGATTTGCAACAATGGAATAAAGTTTCTAATGCTTGATGTTTAAATGGACCTTACTACGACGGATGGTGAGGTCTTAGGCATATGACTGTGTCATATCAGTACTCGTTAGTTTGAAGATTCTCGATATTTAGGAGGTAAACCTCGCAGTACAAAGTTATAGATACTGCTCATCAATAAGACCGATTCACTGTAGTGGGGAATTTCGGCAGTTCGTGTCGGGGACGCCCGTCCACACCTTCTCTGTTCTATCCTGCAAGCCACGCGGCAGACCATTCCGTGAAGAATGGCCTAGACCCCCTGCTGTATGGAGGGCTGGAAAAGAAGATGATGGATTGAGTAAGCTACGCGTGCCGAATGGCCATCCATCTAAATACCGCCAGGGATAGATGCAGTAAGCCGCATATCCACCCTCTCAGTGCAGATATACAGCACCCCCTAAAAAGCTGCCGTGCCATTCGCATACGTCAACGCGTGTGCCGCCGCCAATAGGAAGCTCAGCCAGTTGGCAGCGCTTCCAATAGCGTCCGACTGAGAGCTTGTACCACCAAAAACTTTAGAATCGTCGGCCATTGGGTTAGCAATCGGAAGGGTTACGTCCAAAAGCCCACTTTGCGTCTGTACGTCTACGGTTACCAGCCCGGGTACATTTAAAAGTGGTGGTGCCACAACTTCCGCGACCTCTAGCGGCCACGGCTCCTACAGCGAGACCCCACCTCCCCCGTCATCCCTCACTGCTTCTCAACAATCTACCTTAGCTCAAAATTTGGTCTATAGGATACGCGAAGGGAAAAAAACGATAGCTATTTGGCTTCCTCCGTTTCTCCATTCCCATGCTCGAAATGCAGGTTGAGTGGGCCCTCTATCCAGCTGAGGCGCTGGTCTTGTGGGCGGTCTGGATCATGGTCTACCGACGGTTCTTCCATCCACTGGCCAGGATACCGGGACCTTTTATTCCTGCCGTAACACGCATGTACATCTGGTACTGGAACGTGCCTCAGGATGGCCACTTTTACCGCAAGATTGACGAACTGCATGCTCGTTACGGCCCCGTGGTGCGCATTGCGCCTAACGAGATTCACCTTTCCGACCCAGACAACTACGATAAGGTCTACAGCGTGGGAGGAAATTTCTACAAAGACCCAGTCTTCTACTCCACTTTAGGTGTTGCGGCCATGTTCACTGCCATTAGTAACGACGAGCACCGCCGTCGCCGCGCTCCACTAAACCACTTCTTCTCGCGCCGCGCCGTGCTGGAGCTAGAGGATATCGTTCAGGAAAAGGCAGGCAAGTTGTGCCACCGTATGCAAAACTGTTTGTCTGCTGGGAGTCCTGTTGATCTGCGCTCGGGGTTACGTGCGGTGAGCATCGACGTGATCACTGAGTATGCCTTCGCGGACTGTTGGGCGCACCTGGATGCGCCCGACTTCAATTCTTGGTTCTCGGAGGCGGTAAGAGACACAACTGTTATGTGGTGGAGCTTCCAGCAGTTTCCGATTCTTCTGAAACCGATGCAGGCAATCCCTGAGAACTTGGCCCGGAAGATGAGCTCCGCTATGGATGGGTGGTTAGATTGTATTGTGGTCAGTAGATCTCTAACATATTTATGGGCATTTCATCAAGCTGTATCGGTTCGATCCTAACATAGCTGCCCTAGAGGACGAGGGAATACGTCGCCAAAGTACAGAAAAGCTTCGCCGCGGGCATCAAGCCTAAACGACGCACCATCTTCCACGAACTTCTCGACCCAACTGCAGACGATAAGGTACCGCCTATTCCCCCGACGCTCGAGGCTCTGTCGGCCGAGGCTCTCAGCTTCTGCACTGCTGCTGCCGACACAACTGGAAACGCAATGGAGATGTCCGTGTATCATGTCATAACCAATCGTCTCATCTACGAAGCCCTGACTAAGGAACTACGACAAGCCTTTCCAAATCCGAATGCGGAACTCGACTATGCTACCTTGGAGAAACTACCCTATCTTACCGGGGTCGTAAGGGAAGGGCAGAGGTACGCATACGAGATCGTGGAGGGGCTATTTACGGGCTTTGCTTACAGTGGCAGGCTGTCGTACGGGGTTATCAGCAGGCTGCCTCGCGTAACTCCAGAAGGCGGCGCGGTGTTCAATGGTTATTTTGTACCGAGTGGCGTAAGCTCGCCGTCCTTAAGTGCACGACAACATGCCCTTATCCCTTCTAATACGTACCTGCTTTGCTAGACTGTCGTGTCCATGAGCTCATGGATGATGCACCGAGACCCAGACGCGTTCCCGCTCCCAGACATATTCGATCCTATGAGATGGATGGACCCCGCCACAGTCCGTACACGCGAGAAGTGCCTCGTAAGTTTTTCCCGTGGCTCGCGCTCCTGCATCGGCCAGAACTTAGCTATGTGTGAGCTGTATGTTACAATTGGAACTCTATTTCGGCGGTTCGAGAAACTAAAGCCGGTCGATATTGGACCCAAGGATATGACTTACGTGGATTACTTTACCGCCTTCCATCCAAAGGACTCGAGATCTTGTAGGGTGGTATCCGAGGATCTTGGGGTCGAAGTACTTGGGAACGGGACTTAATCCAGACAATTCGGGCCACCGTGCCCTGCGGAAGTGAGCGATGGCTGTACGGGCGTTCATGTACACATTTCGTGTGTATAAGTAGCCATCGGCTTTAGACTTCAGATCACCAAGAAACCTGGGAAGCTTCATCGACCTAACGAGCACTAGTAAAGCTGCTAGACTGCTAGACCTCAGTGAGCTCTAATACGCGTTTAATATATGTAAAATGCAACATGTGCATTCATAAATCACTTCGCTGCCTAAAGCCTGCTGGGCTGCAAAATTCACAACGTGATTCAATACACTAAGGCAGTCAGATTCCCCGTGGAAAGGTCTTTCTCGGCCTCGTTTCTAGCACAACGGAGCAACATGAAGTCAGCGGAGATAGTAACGCAACAATTGCCACCTGAAACAAATCAACTATCTCCGTATGGTTTAGGGCCTCATTGTCAATTGGGCAAACGCGGCCCCGCGTGGCGAAGGCTTGAAAAATTGCATCTAGGGCATCAGGGACCCTCCGAGCGCATCCATTCGGCTCGCAATCACTCAGTTGGGCAAAGCGAAATTTGTGCTGATTTCGCACTGTCCCAGTTCACAGAGGTGAAGAGGGCGACACCAAAGGTAGCACAAGGACCGGAGGCGGCGAGACCTACATGGGAAAATATGGCCAAGACACGCATCTTCCCACTTTCGAGAAGCATCCTAGTCGACTTTGGTTGAGAGCGAAGGTGTTGTGGAGAACGCTTTTGATAAATAAGGTAAATGAAACTGCTGAGAGTTCAGTTGAGAGCCAAGTCGTTGCTATGCACCCAGCCAATGAATTACAAGTCTCCATCCTGCTAACCAGATGCTACTAAAAGAAGAGCAAGGGTCCTTGCATAGCATTATTAGGCTGCCATACCGCATTGTCTTATGCCGGGGTGCTTGACGCCTGGCGGTCGTTATTTAGAAGGATTAATGAGGAGGGATTATCCGGCTTATATTGGCTTCGGCCTGCCATCAGTTTCACGATGCTATGCTGGGCCTAACAAGTCTCACTTCCCCATTTTGTTCCTTCACTCTCATTGAACACACAAACTCCTCAGTCCTGTCGACCGTCTCTACCGACCGCCATTGTCTGAAATATGAAAGTGGAAATCTGCGTTCAGCTTCTCCACTCTAAATTTCTCGTTGCAATAACCGAGCAGGCCTGTAATTGCCTAAGTCTGACTGTCTCCTTGCGGGGCAACTTAGCGCGACGCACTTCCACAACCATCCACACTATGCCCCCACTAACGCCATTCATACCTACACCAACTGCGGTGCCTTGGTGTTAATCGACAGCTGCCTTGGGAAGCCGCTGACTGTATCTCCCACAAGTGCTACCGTATGCATGTACCGAATCTATACAGGTACAAAAAGTTCTGACAAGGTAATGATAACACAATATTGTCTAGGACATGTTATTAAAATTCTTGATGAATTTGCAAATATGTAATAATGTAGCGTTTTTCGTTTAACTTCAATTATTGTTATCTGTATGTGAGTTTTAATAAGTCATTATATAGTTTATGCGTTACTAGGCAAATCTTGATGACTATTTAGATTTTGTAATTGAACAAGAGTAACTAAAATTATTATATCACATATTACCCTTTTATCTTAGTTACTATCTTGTTATCCCGTATTTTCGTAGCTATGTGCTTGCCCACTCGTGCTACACATTCCGAATTGCATATCTCTGCACCTGACGGAATAAGAGCATGTCGTCTATCCTATGCATAATTGTTTTGTAACAGAAGTTAAGCTGTATAAAGGCAAGATCCTTGGTGCTGGCCCCTTACCACCGAACACCAAAGGACGAAGCGGCACATTATAATACTTTAATAGATTTAGATTAGTTCTATTATTTAGATAAGTCATTAGTCAGATGTGAATATAGACCTTAATAGATCTACTAAGAAGCTCTTTGCGCTATACTTCCTATGTTCCTTTATTCTCCACTGCATAGATAGGTATTTTGAAAACCACCAAAATAAAAAATGGTCAAGCGCAGGACTTTCTTTTAATCAAACGTTGCCTCATGAAAACGTGATGTTAGCCATGCCAATCTCGTATGTCGCGGACGGGGCATATTGGGACCACGAAATAGGGATAACGCGACCGGTGGAATCGTAGTTGGGGTATGCATGGAAAGCGTAGTTGTAGCCGCCGGAGAATGTTGGCGTGGTGTATATCAAAACAGGCGTGGACCACCCGCTGAAGAGAGAACTGCTGTAAGAGAGATACACTACGCAGCGTTAGACTTCTAGCTCCAAAGCTCGCGAAACTCGTACTTGCCGTTGGGGTTGACGGCCGAATCGTCACCCATGAAAAGAAGGAGGTAACAGCCGTATGCCGGGCTGTAAAAAACCTCGCCGGTACCCGGACCGTACGGTCCGTTGCCGAAGAAGGTCGTGCTGTACTTGAAGACATTGGCAGCGCCGCCGTCATCGTAGGCCGGCATGGTGGCGCTCCAGGCGTTGCCGTTCCAGTACCGGTACTGCGAGCGGTCGTTCTGCTGGCCATTCGGCACCCGCGCTAGCTTTAGACCGTTGCTGGTCTGCGTGTTGGTGATCTTCGCAAAGGCGTATATGTAGCCATCGACGCCGAGGAAAGCCGAGAAAGAACCGTAGAGCGGTTCGCCCACCCTAAAGAGGGCCTGCACGGGGCGTGTGGCGATGGGACCGAAGGCTCCGATTTCGATGTGCACGGGGGTGTTATACAAGTCGGCTTCTACCCCGGCAGAGATGGCTGTGCGGTTGACAACGATGGGGTAGCTTAAAGCGCAGCCCCCATCGCACAGGGTGACCCAATTCTGATTGGGCCAGATTCCCGTGACACTATCGCTCTCGCCGGCATTGTAGTAATAGGGAATCTGCTGCCTTGGCCCCTTGGTGGTGTCACCGAAATCGGTGAGCTGGTTGATAGCCTTGCCCTGGTATCCCGATGCCGCGATCGAGTTGGAGGTGAAGTTGGCCCAGTTGCTCAGATCGTCCGCAGGGACTCTGCCGTCCTTGGTGTAGATGCCATCGGAAAACCACATCCAGTGGAGGCCGTTCACGTCTCCTCCCCCGCCTCCGTCTCGGTAGATGTTGGGCAAGGTTGAGGTCGCCAATCCTAGGTTCACGACGCTGGTGTTAATGGTAACTCTCTTGTCCTTCTGACCGGGTGGTGCCGCGGACACTAAAGACACCAGCAAGCTAACCACGAGCCTCTTGGTCCCGATCTCAAACATGATTAGCAGCTGAGAAGTAGTAAGGACAGCAAGCCTCGAGAAAGACCGACTAGGGCACGGATTGTCGATCGCCGCTCTGATCGTATGGCAACGAGAGAGGGCCTATGCATCTTGAGTTTGTGGGTTACCGCTTTTATACGAAGACATTGATAATGAAGGAGGTTGCCATCTCATTTTCTAATTTGCGCAACAGATTCCTGCGGCCGGGGTGGTCCTATATCGAGCCTGGGATGCTTATTCCAAGCTGGGAAATACAGGTAAAACGAGCATGGGAAGGCCCGTTTTGGGCTCGCCCGCTGGGGAAAATTAATCTCCGTTACCAGGGCCAAATCAATAGCGGCGCCAGGCGGCCGCGACTACCGTTTAGGCTCCTGGCGCCCTGGTTGGGCGATAGCCCACTTGGCTATCCAATGCGGATAAGGCTGGTGCAACATGCTGGATCCTATTGCGGGGAAAGACCCCACCTTGGTCAAGCTAAATCGCATCGGGCGTTACGTCTTGGCAGGGGGCATTACCTATCGGCAGGGTCGTTGTTGTACGTCCCGGCACCCTCGGCACATATAATCTCACCAGCAGGACGCGCGGCGAGCCACCACACTCGCAGGTCCAACGGGGCACCAAGGCCTAGGCCGTCGAAGAATGCCCAGGGTGGAAGATCGCATGTGAGCCATCCACCCTTCAATACTGTTTCAGGGTCATAGCATCACACAGGTGAGTACTGTTGCAATATTCCGTATTCCAGCCTATTCTACGTATCGTAGAGTCGCGACAATAGTCGTGTAAGGCATTACAGTAATAACGATGACGGGGAAATGTATATACTACTGAGAAGGAGTGTGGTGGGCAGGATCGCTGGGGCATTAGGGAAGCCAGTGTTGTACAATGTAAAAATATGGATCTTTCCTTTCTAGCCCTTATAATTCAGACTATCATTAGCAGTAGTGCGCGATCTTTATCTACGCCTATAATATCCTTTTTTACCCCTGTCCTTCTTAGATCGCATCGAGATCGTTCGTAAGCGTCATAGAGTTAACCATCCATTCCTCCTAGGCCTAACCAGAAGCCCCAGAATCCCTTCCTCGTCATGCGAGATCCTGGTTGTATATCTAAGGTTAAACAGCCTCCGGTAGCTCTTAGTTTAATTTCAGGTTTTGTGGAGCGTATTAGATCATCGTCATGGTAATTTGGCCATCGCTTTGTGTGTGCGTGTTTGTGCTAGCCAGCCGCATTGAGATTTCTCATCATTACGGCCAATCAGAGTTGGTGCAGTAGTTAAAAGGGGGTTAGATTTTTTTTTTGCTGTGGAAAAGGTTCAAGGTGGAGAAGAAGTATTCGTAACACTACACAGAACCTTGATCTTTGAAGCTTCTACGATAAAAGTTAAGAATGCATGGCCTTTATTGTCGGGGTTTGGCTTTTTGTTGTTGCTAAAGGAGGGTAAACTACTTCTAAGGCTACTGTTGATATAACCAGCGAGAGCAGGTACAGGGCTAGTTGGCTGCGAGATATAAGGCGATGCTGTGGCATCTATAACTCAGCTTGCTTGGTTTCAAGGCTGGACTTGCTGCCAGTTTAACAGCTTTGTCTAATACACCATAGTTGGCAACAGAAGAAATGAACTAAACAGAGGTAGCAATTAGATTGGCTGATAGGTGAACCGGTCGATGGTGCGGCACAGACGAATCGGTCTGCGTGGGATAGGGGCGGTGTAACCGGCCTCCGAAGCGCGAGTTCCGAGACACCTATATGCACGTGGTAGACTACCATAAGCTTCCGATCGCCGAAGGAGCCGGCTCGCTAAAGGTTGCAACAGTGCCATCTAGCAACGCGACTATCTTCGTGTTCGATTCCCACTCATATTTCGCATCTATTGCGAGTATTGTTTAATAATGAGATGATTTGGAAACAAAGAAATCTCAATTATATATTCGACGCTAAATTTCAGGCAGCTGCATAATGAGATTACTATGCCTCTTTGCTGTCTTGGAGCTGCATCGCGGTTCGCTAGATTAAGACTATTAACATCCGGCTTTGTCCGGGGGCGCGAATTGGGTAGGCAGCGTGCGGATCCCGATGTAAGAAATCAGTCGCTATTTAGGGTTCGTGAAGAACTTTTGTTCCAGTATTGATCCTAATAAGCAACAGGGCCTAGAAAATCGCATGATAAACAATCGTTCCCAATTCGCTCAATAATGTCCTAACGTCCTATAGGGCCTTTTTGCTCTTCTCCTCGCTTGAGCGGATGCTCGGTCGGGTGGCCTCACATTCAGTCAGCCTTGGCAACCCACCGGAACAATCCTATTCCTAGGTACCAACCTACCTAGGACTTACTATTCTACGTATTAGGGTCGCAGCCGGAAACCGCGGGCTTCCCGAAATATGGAATTCCTTCACAGCAATCCCGAAATTTAGATAGATGGAAGGCTACATTATTATCGCACGGCGAGATGCGAGGGCTTTGACAGTGTCCTAACGAAGTCCTTCATGATCGAATAGAGACTGGAAGAAGGGTTGTATAGCATTTATAAGACTACGGCTGTGCCCAACTTCCCTAAGGCAAGCATCACGTCTGCCATATCTTTTCTAATTAGTAACAGCAGCCGACCTTGCCAGTCGCTCATTGCCGTCGTTACCACGATGGCTACCCTTTCCTTGAAGAAGCTCCTGCTGACGTTATCACTTCGTGCTTTTATCGTTGAAGTTATCGCTTCTCCGGCGTTCAGTCCCCAAAACCAATATGCTGAGCATGCTATGCGCAAAAGGTCTCATTGGAATGTCAAGAAGACTACCACAACGGACCATCATATCATCGACTGGGTTACTCTAGAATCTCAGGGAGAAATTGCAAGCCCTCCATCCATAGATCACTTGGTGAAGAGGGGCAGCGGTAATGCACCGCTGGCCGAGTTGGAGAAGCGAGGCGTCGAGCTTGGCCCGCCAGGAACCGTCCCTATCCCTCGGGCAAACCTGGACTACCTCAACACCGTGGTCGAGAAGCGCGCGCCTTACATAGAGTCCGCCGGTTCCCAATCAAAGAGAGACAAGGTGTTGGGCGGTAGATCCTGGTACGTCACCGCGAACCAGACCATACCAAACCATGGCGGCAATGCCTACTTCAGCCTCTACAGGCCATATGTGAGCAATAACAACGACTACTCCCTTATGCAGCAAGCCATTACCAGATCCGACGTGAACGGTGGACAAACGCTAGAAGTTGGGTGGATCCACTACCCAAACCAGAAGTCGCAGCCGCATCTGTTCACCTACTACACTACCAACGGCTACTCGGCAATCGGTGACAACATAGGAGGCTGGAACCAGGATGTTGCAGGCTGGGTGCAGTACGACGCCACGGTCTTCCCGGGCACTGTTTACGATGTCAGCGTCGAAGGTGGCGTGCAAAACGAACTTTGGCTCTTTTACTGGCTCTACAAAGGCAACTGGTGGCTCTACGTCAACAGCAAGGCGATTGGGTATTACCCCGCAAAGCTGTTCATGAATGATATCAACAGCATCACCCTCGCCAACGAGTCTGACATCATCTACTACTATGGTGCGGTCTATCAGGCGGATGGTTCACTACCCACCACTGATATGGGCAGCGGCCGGTTCGCAGAGACTGGAAAGGGCCACGCTGCCTACATGCACAACTTAAACTACATGGATACCAACAAAGCCACTATGAGCTTCAAGGGCAACTTTACTGACTCTGATTCGACCATGTATAACCACGTGAATTTTGTGGCACCCGTCGCCCATAGCGTCCCGTCGGACTGGGAAAGTTACGCCTATCTCGGCGGCCCCGGAGCTGGTAGTGTCACTGGCGGGTAAGGGGCTATTGGATTGTGGTAGAGACCTTTGGATGTGAACAAGACCGAACCGTTGAGAACCAACAATAAAATAGCCAGACCATTGATACGGAAACTTTTTTGGTGGTAGTTTTAGTAAAAACCAAGAGACACTCCTTGTCTATTGTTGAGAGGAATATGACTACACACACTCTGTGTGGCTTTGAAGTGACCATCTCACTGTAGCTTGGTGGCAAATTTGCTCCTAGCTCTGATGCTCGGGCCAAACGCAACCAAAATCCATGGTCCGGCCGTGAGAGCCAAGCCGCAGGCGCCTAGAAGACTTGACCCAGGACCCAAGCCTAGCTTTCCGTACATCCGCGTAGTTATAAGAGGAAAAAAGCCGCCAACGATGTTGCGACAGAAGCTCTGGGCCGCTAGCGCAGAACTGGCGTATGAGCGATAGGTATCAGCGAGGTAGTTGAAGACTGCAAGGTACACCGAAAAAATGCCCATGGTAGAGATGCCGACAGCAATAGACGGCAGCACCCAATGCATCGTCGGCTGAGCAGTCCAGCCGAAGAGGAAGAGGCCAACCGGAAGTAAAATAGCTTCCAGGCAGCTGAAATAGAGCCTACGCTCGGGGCTATCGAGCGGGAGCTTCAGCTTGTGATGGATGATCCCTCGGCGGTCCAGCCAAACGTCTTGGTAGACGCTAATGACCGTGCTGAGTACGGCACCAACACAGGATGACGTGAAAGTTGCGTTAGTATTGGCAAGGCTAAAGCCGTAAATGTCCATGTAGACCAGTGGAATTGCCGCCAGGCCAAGGTACAAGATTGACCAGCTAAAAGCGGCCCAGACGGAAAAGAAAAACACCACCGGTTCGCCAAAAAGCAGCTGGAAAGGACGTAGGGCGGATATGCTGATCATTCTGAGCAGCGGCCCGCTCACCTCATCTTCGGGGACCTTCCAACGGATCCCACGCGCAATCCTTGGTGTGTCCGAGCCTTGGGCTGGATAGATTCGGAACTCGAACCGCCCGTCTTGCTCCCATTCCTTGTACAACTTGGCTAGGTACTTGGCTTTCTGTTGCAGCAGAACTGACTCTCGTGTCTCCTGAACAAAGACGACGAAGAGTAGCACAATGATTAAGTTTGCTATGACTTGGAGCCAAAATATCCACCGCCATGTCGAATATTCGGCGATGAAGCCGCTAACTAAAGGGCCCAGGCCTATACCAAAGAGCGCAGCTCCAGAGAAGAGAGACATCGGTGTATTGCGCTCCGTAGGTCCGTAGATATCGGATATCACACCTCCGACCATCGACGAGTACGTAGAGCTCCCTACACCCGCGAAGAAACGAGCAACGAGCATCCTATATTTCGATCGTCTCCGTCAGCAAGCCGATACCCCGGGCTCTTCTCCTGCAAAAGATGACATACCCGGCGTAGGATCGTGTAAGGGCACACCAGATTTGGCAAAGGACCAAGATAAGGCCAGTCGAAATGAAGAGCGGTTTCCTGCCCCAGACTTCTGACATAGGGGCAAGGACCATAGGTGCTAGAGCGAATCCGGTAGTGAAGGTGGTGATGCCAACCAGAGCCGCAACGGGGCTTACTCCCCACTCGGCTACTAGTTGGGCCTTGGCTGGGGCATATGAGCTAGACGCAAATGACGCGAACACCGCCGAGATGCAGCATGTGAGCACCACCGCCTGCCTCCGAGATGAGCTCCACGCTAGTGGTGAGCCAAATTTGATGATGGCCGCCTGGGCAGACTCGAAACCGGGTGCAATATCGTTGGAGTTTCGGGGATCCTTCAGGACCGGCACGGGTAAAGGAGTGGTGAAGTCAACATAAAGATCAGTGACTAGGTCTTGCTCACTATCCGATGGAGTGTTCAGCTCGTCCAATTCGCCTGGACGACTCCTGAGAGCCAGTATGATGGTCTCTGATATTTCCAGGCTGGCACTGGAATAGCCTGATTCTGCACCCATGATTTACCAGTTAGAAGAGAAGAACCAAGAAACGAAGAATTAGGCGATATTCGTATTACCTTTTCCATGACGCTGATGCTGGCTTACAAGCGACAGCGATAGCGGACGGGCCATTTGTCATGTAATGGGTCTAAGTAAAAATGAGTATGTAATCTAATTGGTAGACCCGGCAATGCTCGGCTCGCACTTTCGAACTACTAGCATCTTTGGCAAGGCGCCTTGCTTGCCTTGGCAAGCTTGGCCTCTCCGAATTGTCTTAATACGCCTTGAATTATCCACTATGGATCCTTCTTCCCACGCTTGTGCCCGAACAGCGGTTTCGGAGCTGTGATACGACCCACACCGCCTTTCCTGAGTCCAATCTCTAAACCGCACAGTGTCAAATACTACTTACGATCGTTAGGTTAGTCTCTGAAATTGACAGGCGTCATTGTCAAGATATCCTTTGCTAGTCAATTTCTAACTATTTGTACCTTCACACTATTAAGAAGTCTATCCCTATAGAGTGGACGCATTGAAACAGGCACAGAGACATACTTCTGCTAGAAAAGCAAATCTGCTTCCAAACACGTGAGAAGATATCTACGTGTAATAATATCTATGCGCGAAATGAAATGAATAGGCAACGACATATATTTGTAACGAAATTTATACATGAATAGATTTACCGAGGTCTTTTCTCCGGCTCTATTGCATTTCTGTTTCAGCCGCCTCATCTATCGACCGATATCGATATGGGTTGGTCTTACTTAATCAACACGGGTAACTTCACTTCCTCTGCTTTGTCCGGCGCTGGAAAAATATACTACTTATGAGTGATCATGTTTCATCTCTTGGCGCTTCAATAGGATTATGGCTCCCTTGTCTTCCGTTGGACTACTCGTGCCCTCACTCTTTTTAAACCCATATCTATCCGATAGCATCTCCGCATGCATCTCCAGTACAACAGGTGATCTATAGCGCTGCCGCTCTTGAGGATATACGAGATAGTGGGCATAGTACGTCGTTAGAGATGGCATAAAGCCGTAAAAATATGAGATTTAATACAGATAGTCTCATCCGGCATCACTCGAGATGCCTTGCACCACTCGCGGGAATCCAGCTATGATGGTGTAAGCGTTCCTCTCGCACAATCAACAAGTAACCTGGATGATAACATAACGAGAAGCAACTTATGTAGTAATGGTGTCGTATGAAGGCACCGTGCTGCAAAGCTCCGAAGTTGAAGCCGCCCGTATACCAGTACGCGCTTCGATGTTTGCCAAGGCAGAGGTCACCAATGTGATATTCGCTAAGGTGGATGAGAAAGTGGTTAGAGATGACGAGGCCTTTCACAAGAGTTAAAAAGATGCTACAGCCGCTTAAGACTGTGATGAATGTCCTGGGGTTGCTGTAAATGTGTATGGCATTAGCAGCCATTTTGGCCAAGCCAGCTATGTGCACCAGGACTCACGTAATTCCATAGATAAATGACCGTGACAATCATCATGAGAATATGGTAACCTTGGCGAATATATATCCATCTATTTCGATTTAAGTGTAGATCTCATGCTAGGGTATCGGGGCAGGAATGCATACTTGGGGGCACTCTGGTAGAGCGCCAGTTGGTCTGTGAGGAACCCGAGGCCCGCGAAAAAAGGTGCTAGCCCGTGCTACGTTTTTAGGGAGTGATCCTAGATCGTTAGCAGAAGGTCGAACAGATTCTAGAAATATTCTCCGTAGATGGCTGCGACACTAGACGTGTTGAGGGAACTAGGCGCCGCTCTCTTGGTGTTGGCCTCTCCGCAGCTGACTCTAACCTAGCTTCTCTTCAGGCGCTTAACATAACTAAATACTATGTCATTTCGCCGTTTATAAATGAGATTGAACGCTAAATTAGGCGAGGGAGAATGTTGGCGGCCCCTAGGATCACTACCAGGGACCAGGAAACTCTATCTTGTCAGTCAACGAGTGGTATTGTAAGTAGGTAGGAGAAGCTTACTTTCTCGTACAATATTAGATCACTATGAGCCCGACTATTCCGCTCATAGAGCCCCTCCCATCTTATAGAAGAGAGGGAGATCGCTCTTCCGCTTATGGGTTCAACCTCATACCTGCGAGTGATACTTTTCACGCGTTCAATCCTTCATCTAAGTTTAGGTAAGGCCGGAATATCTGGTGCGCTTCTAAGAAGGTGGAAAGTTAGGAAGAGGACATATAACCATAGGTGTATAACGTATAAGCTGCGTCATAAAGACGTGCCCAAGGAACACTATGAGTGCCAGCGAGAGAATAGAAAATACGCGTCAACCGGCTAGTCTGGCTGCAGGAGGACGTGTGTGAGATCGATCGAGTTGCTCCTAGTTCACTATACTCAACCTAGGCAGATGCTAGAACAATTTGGCCGCCAGATGTGATCCTTGGTACGCCCGTCTCGATGTGGAATAGTTACTCTCAAGATCGGTAATACGGTTCCCAAGACGACTTTTTCGTCACAAGGCTTGGCTTTGCTGTGTCCTGTCGGACGCTTTTGTCATTTCATAGAGTTACATGCATTTCGTAGTAACATTACCGCATTATGCAACGATGAGAGTCGGGCTCAGAGGGAGGATATTATTAGAAATCATGACTGAAATCATGCAAGAGAACGTAATTAATATGACTGAAATTGATATCGGCAGAGGGCTAACATCTTCAATTCACTTTTCACTAGCCCAGCTCAGCGACCGCAATAGCTTCCTGCCTATCTAGACTGTAGTTTTCTGCATTGTCACGACACCAGAATTGGCTCGGCTATTGATCAGCTGCCCTTTAAGGAAGCAAACTAGACTCGTTTTGTCCAGGCTTCCTGCGAGGCAAGGGGGCGTCTTTCCCGCCGTGTTCCAACTGTCGCAAAAGCTAAGTTAATGTTAGCTCTAATCTACGTCATTCCTAGGCTGATGGATGCAGAGTCATAATCAATATATTGGGATTGTTCTCGGTCACTTACTCCGCACATCCAAACATATCGGTAACAGCTTGGGAGTCGAGATTGGTAGGGGTGAAGTATTCTAGACCACAATTGATTTGGTATGCCGAGTTACTCAAGCCCAGATAGAAGAGACCCTGAACGTTGGCTGCGGGGCAGCTCGACGCCAGCCCTGTATCTATGGATGGGGAGGCTGAGACACTGGAAACAGCCAAAAGGGCGGCAAAGGTCTTGAAAGTCATCGTAAGTGTTATTGAAGTAACAACTGCTGGATAACAATAGTTGGATTATCGGGCCTATATTCGTGGGAATGTCAAGAAGAAGAGTGGGCATATCCAGAAGCTCCCCTGAGGGAGGCTTCTCGCGTCTTTATACCCCCTACTCCTCTTTTACACCACCATATTTTTTACCCGTTTGAATACAACTCAATACCTCCCTCTTCTATACGTATTCTTCATTCCCAGCTTAGAACCCCCCATTTTCGATTAAACCTATTGCAGTATGCTCATGGAATGCCACGCCTCCGAGAGACCACGCTTGTGACACCCGGTAAAGTGAATAAACGCCACATTTGATCTGTCACAGCTGAAACGCGGGCAAGGACTTTAAGGATACTGTGTTCGGAAGGATCACGATGACACTCAGAGCTGAAAGGAAACATTGAGCTGACCAACGCTCCAGAGCTAGAAGGTAAGACGGAGCTGCAAGGCAACCCTATATAGAGTATATTGTAAAGTCGAATGTATCACCCGCACCAGTCGTGGATTCCGGCTAACTAATTGTGGTGTATAGATGTAACTTCAGCAAATGAACCCCGATAACTCGCATCTGTACTTAGCCGTAGCTCCTAGCTAGAGTCCCATTACCAAGGGAGAGATAGAAAACATCTGGCTAATGGTGCATTTGACTTCTCGATAAATTTGAACTATACGAGGGGCTATCAGATGAAGACTGAGTCGAATTTCGATCTTGCACGTGCAAAGTGGTCTAGGAACTATCCACCCCTTACATGGTGCTCGGTGCTTTGTAACCTTGTTGGGTAGATGATTAATTCTTGTACGTCTTCGTTACTGGCTCCCGACGAGCTCTATCCCTAGACTCGTCGGCGTGTAAATCTTTTTAAGACATGCAATATCGCTGGTTCGAGCATTGTCTCGCATCATTGTGCAATAACACCCGTATCAGCAGCTACCTCTCCGGAGAGTCAGAGAACATAAACCTCCCTTACTTTATCACATAAAACAATTTGCTAGATGTTTAAAGGAGAGAATTAGCTGAAATCTTTCATGAGAAGACTCCATGTGTTGGTTCAATACTGGGATCCCATTCATCGGGTAAAACAAAGGGCTAAAACTGGTTCATACTGTTGGTCTGGTCTTCTGTGTATCTGGTGGAAAGCAGTCTAGGAGCTCCAGAGAGCTCTTAAATAGCTTCCATCTTGATCACGTGGTTGCTCCCCACGTGGCTCCCATAGAGCTTCCAGCTCCCATATCCACAGCGAGCGAGCGCTGCGAATCTACTGTTCCAACACCATGAGCATTAGAATGATTAGGTGAAGAACGCGAAAAAGTTTCGCTAACGACATGGTGGAACGGGGGGGGGCGGGTGGGGAACGAGGCTCTGCCGATAATCGATGCCGAATTCACGACAAATATGGGAATACTGGCAAAACCTCTATTTCAGCCATACAGATGCGACTCCAAGTGTGGATTAGCCTATTTTGCCAACTCTAGTACAGTGCACTAAATGAAAAACCCCTTGACGGCCCTGGGGTTCCCGAGAGAGCGCTTCAGTGCAGCTCTGCCATACTTGGACAGTCCATGTCTAAAATATCCACCCCAGGGATTAGCTACTATATAGGGCATTGCGGGCCCGCTTGTTCGATGGCCGGAGTGGGCAAATAGTCCTCGACACATCTTCTAACAGAACTCGAGATCCAGAAACTGCGTCATGCTCCGAATCCTCATCCTCACGCTTGGCGCCCTAAGCTTCACCGCTGCTGAGTGTAGCCGCGAGAGTCTCATGGCTACGGCGGAGCTATACATAGCCGCACAGGCGAGCGGGAAGATGGACGACTTCAAAAAGGTGTGGGCCGACGGGATTACGTATATGGAGAATAACAAGAAGGGTGCCGTCACTGGCGGCGTGCTCAACAAGGCCCTCAAACTCGACCATAACCGTACGACCGCCGATTCGGCCAATTGTGTCACTTTCACCGAGCTCGTATCCACTGCCGGTCCTTACGTTCTCGGCACGCAACTCCACACGGCCGATGGCAAGGTCACCTCGATTGACATCATTGCGGCAACTACTGGGTCGTGGTCCTTCAACGCTAAGACGACCCTCTCCCACTTCGGCACCGAGGACTGGGGCGTGCTCGAGCCATCTCAGCGCCCGACCCGCCAACTCCTGAAGGACTCCATCGATGCTTATCTCAACATGTGGTCTAACAGCAGTGCTAAAGGCTTGATTCCTTGGGGCACGCCTTGCGCTCGAACTGAGGGATCTATGTATGTTACACCAGACTGTCGCGCTGGCGCGCCCGACGGTGGTTCTATGCAGATCGGGAATCGGCGTTATGTTATTGATGAGGTGACGGGCTCGGCCGAGTCCTTCTGCTCTTTTGGTGGCATGCCGGATAGTCACGAGATGCGCATCGTCGACGGCAAGGTCAAGCTAGTCCACACGATTACTGTCTGATTTTTTAGTCATGTCTAAAAATACCATATCCTACTCTCATTAGTAACTCCTTAGTTTCTTCAGCGCATGGTAACCTGTTGGTTATGCTTCGAGCGTGCAAGGAGAGAAGAGAACTCGAATGGTGTGCTTCGTACATAAATATGGAAAGGCTCCTATTCAATGCAGTCGTTTTTTTCTGCCTCCAGGTCTTGTCTTTGTGAGCATTTGAGGCTGTGGACCACGCTGGCCGTTTCGTTGCCGTCGATGCCAACATCTTGGGCGAACGAGTCGAAAAAAGCATTGCATGGCACATTGGTGATATGTACTTTCAGGCTCTTGATCTTGGGTGCAGCACCTCACATTCATTCAAGGTGAGTCAACTTGCTATGCAATTTGCCAAGTCTCCATGTTCCTGTTTCGGGTATGCCCTCGATGATTCCTCGGAGTACGACAGGATAATCCATATTAGCACTGCTGCGCAGCACTATGTCAAAAAAGGCGGCCGCTTATTTATCGGTGCTTTTCGCTCGCGCTAGAATTGAAAGTCTGGTGATAATGTGGTTAAACTTTAGTCGCTTCAGGGGGACAAATAGGTAACAAGAAGAAACAAACAATCATAGGGCACCAGAAAAGCTTACACATAGGCCTTAGTCCGAAGAATGAAGGAGACCTCGACCGGCAGCCCGCGTAGCAGGCATATCCGACCCAGGTCCCTAGCAGGTTCCTGGAGTTATCGGGTATCGCAGATGGCATGCAACCTGAATTTCCGTGGACCATTTCACAGTCACGCGTCGCATGATGGTAGGTGAAAGACGAATTACTTTTCCGAGAAGATCAGGGTTCCCCGCATCACCCGTGCACACCCCCATGGGGATTTACCCGGCGTACGCTGCGGGGTTGACCAATCATACCGCCTTCTCATCTTTGTCATCCTCGTACGTTGTATCGAACTTGACTCGGTGCAACTGTTTGTACGAAGCCTGAATGGCGGCGGGCGAGGAAAACTGGACGGTGAAGTAATCGCCAAGGCCCGATCTGCACAGAGTTCCGGGTGGCCCCTGGAACCATTTCCGGCATTTCCACCATTTCCGTAACGATATCCGACCGCGCACACCTATATCACTGCCCCTTAAGCTAACAAGAAGCAACGAGGTGCTTTTGAAAGTTGTATTGTAGACAATCACGAAAAACGTCTATGAAGACTTACTACCATGACTTACAGATCATCAGACGACAAGGATGACACAGTTGCCCCCGATCACAAGATCGACCATGTCGAGGCTGTATCGTCTGTCGTCGAGATCGAGAGCTTTCAGGTTCTAGGTCTTGCCCCCGAAGATGCCGAATTCTATCTCAACTACCCTGCAGAGAAGCGAAAGAAGGTAGTGCATAAGGCGAGTAGCACTTTCGGGTTTTCCACGAGAACCTGCGCACTAACATGTCTCAAAGGTCGACATGCGATTAGTACCCATGCTCTCCCTTTTGTACCTGATCGCACATATTGATCGTGCGAATATCGGCAATGCCAAGGTCGAGGGTCTAGCTGAAGATTTGGGCATGACCGACCTTGAGTATAATACAATTCTTTCCGTCTTCTTCGTCCCTTACGTCCTTTTTGAGGTTCCCAGCAACGTCGTACTCAAGAAATTCAAGCGGCCTTCTGTTTATCTTGGGTCACTTGTGCTGATGTGGGGCATTGTAATGACTCTCACTGGAGTTGTCCGGAACTACGGCGGGCTTATGGCAACACGAGTTATATTGGGCGCTCTTGAGTAGGTTTCTTTTTTTCAGCCCCTGTTCACATTCGTCAAATTTATCTAACACTTCTCCTATTTAGGGCCGGTTTCTTTCCCGGCGCCATCTATCTGTGCTCATACTGGTATATGCCAAAGGATCTGGCGACCCGGATCTCTTATTTTTACTGTGCTAGCGCGTTGTCTGGTGCTTTCTCGGGCTTACTTGCTGCAGCTATTGCCCAGATGGATGGCATTGCTGGGTATCAAGGATGGCGATGGATTTTCATTATTGAGGGGCTAGCGACCATTCTCCTCGGTGTCGCTTGCTTCGTCTTCCTAATCGACTCTCCAGCATTGTCCACTCGCTGGCTTGAGCCAGATGAGATACGATTCTTGGAGCTTCAATTATTCATCAAGCAGGGCGGAAAATTCCATCATGAAACAGGTTTCAAATGGAGAGATCTAACCATGACCTTGAAGAACTGGAGGCTATATCTACAGGCATATTTTCTAATGTGCCAGTCAGCGACTTCCTACGGTGAGACATTGTCCTGGGCAAGTCGGTTATTGAAAACATGGACTGACCAATATCTCGCCTAACATTAGGTACCAAATTTACGCTACCAACCATCACAAAAGCCATGGGGTTCTCCAATACCAATGCTCAGCTAATGTCAGCCCCGCCTTACATAGCCGGTGCCATATCGTCTATTTTCTTCGCTCGAATGTCCGACCGCTTCAACCGGCGTATGCCCTTTGTAGTTATCCCTATGGCGAGTATGTCTATCTTCATGATGTCCTTCTCGCAAAGTAGAGAGCGATTGCTAATTCTTAAAAAAGTGATGCTTATTGCTTACTCGATTCTCTTGGGCATGAACGGCGAGCTTGCAAGCAAGATAGGGCCTTCATATTTCGCTATAGTTTTGTCCGTAATGGGGATCTATCCGATTCAGCCGGCCGCTGCGTCTTGGAATTCCAACAATCTTGCCCCGGCCAATCGACGAGCAATTGGTATCGCGCTCAATAACTGCATCGGCAATACCGGGGGCATCATTGGCAGCTTCATGTACAAGGATTCCGAGAAACCAAAGTATTTCACAGGCTTTGGACTCAGTTTGGCGTTTGCAGGTTCCGGCATCCTCGTCGCGCTCTTCCTTGAAATGAGCTACAAATGGGCAAACGCGGAAAAGGCGAAAATGACAGAGGAAGAGATGCGGACGAAGTACACGGCAGATGAATTATTGGATATGGGGGATAAGTCGCCCTTGTTTAAATACGTCTTGTAGATAATACCAGGGAAGAACTAGGGTAGCTAGGCCGACGAGTATCAGCCATAGATGCAGACAACGATATTCATTTCTCTTCCACTGCATGAAACCAGTAATGTCGGCTTTGAAATGGATTAAAATCTTAGCTACGCCTTATTTTTCGGCTCGGGGTAGTCTAGGTAAGGGTTGGCGCTCCTGCGATAGCCGCGCATTAGAGAGTCGGTAAATTGAAAATATATAAAAAATATGTGTGCGTGTGTTTATGTTTTGTGATATACACTAACCTAAACAGCACCCAACAGTTGAGAGGCCGGATAAATCGTCGCCCTAGGTTATAATAGGGGATGCATCTGACAAAGTTGTTAGGCTACCTTACACTAGTATACTTCCGCTAATTAATGGGTTCATATCATGACTGAAATCGAGCCTTTTTGTTATCTTAACAGACGGGGCCACCATTTGACTCTCGGCTGTCTGTTGGTTGCTATGTCTGGTTCAATGCTGTTGGTTGTAGCAAATCTCTGGAAACTTAGATCTGATGGCTAAGACGTAGACATATTTCTGCAAATTTGCGCAGCGAGCGGAGAACATCAAGATATTAGAAATGCAAGCCGCTGTGGTACACATCCTCTTCGACGAAAATCAGATATGCGAGTTAGGTGTTACGGCCGCTTCCGATTTCTTTTTGCAGTGTCTTCAACAATGTGGATGACTGCGCCAACCTGTGTCGCAACTCGTTTAACGCGCTGAAACTCCCATGTCTTAGGGGCGGAGGCATAACTGATAACGAAATAGGTGAAAGCAATGGCGGCAGCGGATGTAAAGGGGAGCCTGAGTCGTCTCCTCCGTGGAAAACGGCGACACTTATCAGCAAAGGGTTATACAAGAGTGCTTCGATGGCTCTGCGTCGGATTAAAGACGCAGATGTGTGGCCGGCCTCAAATTGATCTTCCGCTCTAGAATTAAGCTCCTGCACCCCTTCGATAAATGGGGCTGGTTCCCTAACTTCTTGAGACCTAGAGAGGTATGCCGAACTAAGCGTCAGGATGTAGGCCACGCGATGTAGAAATAACCAAGGTCCTCACCCTGCCTGGTCGTAAAGACTGTCACAGTGAATCATCAGATGATAATACGGAAATCGCTGGGTAGTAAGCGTCGATACAAGGGGGGTGAACATCGGATTGATGCTAGTGGTCGTGGCGGTATTTTCAGATCGCCAATGTGTTATACATAATTCCCGAAGTGGAGATGCTCAGTATCTAAATTAGGGTTGCACGCCGACCCTTCGCTGCATCTCTTCCATATGGTCCGTAAGCATACGCCGGGTTTCAATATATACATACATTCGAAAGTTCTCGGTGCAACCATAAGCCAAATTCGCCGACGATCATTACCATGGTAACTCAATGCTCAAAAACAAACGTACGTTGATTGTGCGCACTCTCCCAATTTCTAGAAGTAGATAATGACATCTTGTCAGGGCTTCGCGGGTAGCCCGAGTCTCCACATCGCGATTGTTGGAGCTGGACTCGGCGGTTTGACCTGCGCAATTGCGTGCCGCCAAGCTAACAAAGCTTTACAAGTCACAGTGATCGAGCGCACCCCGGAAATCCTCGCCTTGGGAGCAGGTATCCATATACCACCAAATGCATGTCGAGCCTTGATCCGCTTTGGGCTACTTGACAAGCTGAAAAAGGCCGGCGGCTATCAAGTAGGGAATTTTACCCTTCGGGGTTACCAGGACGGGCAGGTCATTGTTGAGAAGCCACTCAAGGGGAGGGTTGAGATGGAGTACGAGGCTGAGTGGATGTAAGTCTGATGCGGCCGTACCGAGAGCTAAATTGAAACTGACAAGCTGAGAGAGCAATACATCGCGGCGATTATCAGGACGTACTGCTCGCTGAGGCGCTAAGAGCCGGTGTAACGGTGATGGTGCATGCGGAAGTCGTCGGTGTTGAAGCCTCTCGAGAAAGCCAGCAAACTCTAATCTTGAAAGACGGGAGGCGGATCGAAGCAGATGTGGTCATCGGAGCGGACGGTAGGCTGCCACTACCTGTGCTTCCTCGAAAACAGGTCAGACTGATCCCTCCGAATAGGATTATGGTCTCTACTGCGAGACATTGTGTGTGGAAAGCGCTCTCCTCCGGAAGAAACAGGCGATCTGGCATACCGGGGCACGTTTTCGCGCAGCCAGCTGCTGGGACTTAAGAATGACAGACTCAGAAAGATCTTAGAACAATCCGATATCCAAGTATGGTTAGGACCGGGGAGGCATGCTGTCTTCTATCCCTTGAGAAACCATACAGAATACAATCTGGTACTCATGTAAGTTCTCCGCATCTTCCTTCCAGCCCAAGGCTTTCTGGTACTAATCTCTTTAGAGTGGCGGATGACCTGCCCGAAGGCGTGAGAACGTCACCAGGCACTCCCGAGGAGATGGCATCACACTTCAAGGACTGGGACCCACTGTTAGTCGGCTGTCCCCGTAGTTCCATATAAACTTCAGTCACTGACATTTACCATTCTAGCCTTAGTGAGATGATCTCGTGCCTGGTGTCTCCATTGAAATGGAAACTGCTACACTTCGAAGGCCTTGACCAGTGGACTCGTGTAAATGACCCCACCTAACGTATCTAGAAGATACTAACTTCGGCAGGGCCCGATTGCTTTGCTAGGAGACGCTTCACATCCAACACTACCGTATCAAGGCCAGGGTGCGGCCATGGCGGTCGAAGACGGGGCTATTCTTGGCTTACTACTTGCGAAATCATGGGAAGCAGGTCTGCCAGCGAGTCAAGAAGACAAAAACGCGTATATCGCGTCACTTTTCCAACTCTACCAGGACTTACGCAAGCAGCGGACAGAGGTCAACGTAGCCGGCGCAGTGCATACCCGCCACTACTATCACCTAGCAGACGGCGATGAGCAATTGCAGCGCGACAAGGAGTTAGCCGGTTTGCCGGCCACAGGGTGGCAAGGCAAGTGTTCATTCAACTGGGGAGACGCCGAATATCAGAAAAGCCTCTTGGGGTTTGACATCTTCCCTCATACGGAGGCTGCTTTTGATAGTTGGTTGAAACGCTCCCGAGAGACCGTGGCCAAGAACTGAGCAATGTTTCTTAATATTCATGGGAGATTTGATCTTGCGTTGTTGTGTCGTTATTTTTAAATATCTCTCATCCTTTCCTTCTCTGTTCCTCTTTTCCTTTTTTTTTTCTTTTTTTAAAAGAAAAAAAAGAAAAAGAAAAGATCGGTGCCCAAGTGCATGTCTACCTACCTAGGTACGCTACCAGACAGATTGGCATAAGCCAAGAGAATAAAGTAGAGTATGCACAATGCAAGCAAATATGCACACTTTGCTTGGACAGCGGATGCCATATCCGGCATCTTAGGCACGAGTAATGAGTCAAGCAAACAGCGCGGCAAACGGCAACAGTATAAAGTATCTTCTGATCAGCCACTTGTGAGCTACGATAGATGTTCTGTAAAATGACCGGCTAGATGCAGACAATCAAAATTCAAGGCGCCAATTTTTTCGCTACCCATCGTATGAGCCACAGGCTGGAAGGACCCGACCCGCGCAACTCCATGTGTTCTTGCCATGAGCAGAGATGCTGGAGCGGAGGCGGAGATAATGCCCTAACCCCACATCTTAACCCCTGCGCTTTGGCGCCCTAGCGACCCTAGCGTCGGTAATTTTAAGGGAAGGCAATGGAGACCATCAAAATACCCCATTGTTCAGGAAGGGAGCGAAATAGCCGACCCACACCAACTTAGGCGTATTCGCTTATATGCCTTTTTTCGGTATTCTTCTGTCAACCCAGACCCTTGTGGTAAATGTGATCGAGCTTGCTGAAAGTAGCGGATGCTATTTGGAGCTGCAATCGAGAGCTTCAAAAGTCTGCAACGAAACCTTATTTTACCGCCGATATATCGAGGATTGACGGTGAGGCCCTACATTGACACTCTTGACACTTTCGTGTACTAAACGTCGCGGCTTTGGGACTGTGAAGATGGGTGAAACGAATGGGGGTTCCCAGCAAGCACCAAATGCGATGCAGGTCGACTACCTCATCGTGGGCACCGGTCCCGCTGGTGCCTCTTTGGCGGCCTTCATGGCATCCTATGGTAAGGAAGTTTGCGCCTTCCGGGGCTTGATGACTGATGAACTTTCTACTAGGCATGAAGGGACTCATTATAAGCCGAGACCCCAGCAATGCAGACACGCCAAGAGCTCACATTACCAATATGGCTGCACTCGGTAGGTACTGGCTTAAGCCATTGGCTAGTTCATATGCTTAGAAAACGGATGGGCTGATGGCCATGGATGGCAGACTGCCTTCGGGATATTGGAGTCGACGTGGAGTGCTATACTCTGGGGACGAAAAATGACTCTATGGTGCACACACGTTGGTCTAACACCATGGCTGGACATGAATATGGCCGTATTTATTCGTGGGGCAACGACCCAAAGAGAAAGGCAAGATAAGCCATAATGGGTGAGACCACCGATCGGTGGTTGTGTGACTAATACCATCTCAGGGCGACTACGAGCTAGCCAGTCCTTCAGAGATGCTAGATCTGCCCCAGACATTGATGGAGCCGATTCTGATGCGATACGCTACTTTGAATGGCTTCAAAAGCCGATGGGATACCGAGTTCGTGTCCTTTGAGCCAGATGTCAACGGTGTCATAACCACCCTCCTCGACCGGCTCTCCGGTGCAACCTACCAGGTCCGCTCTAAATACCTCTTCGGCGCCGACGGAGCCCGCAGCAAGATCGTTCAGCAAGCATCGATCCCACTAATCCACCGCCCGGGGCAGGGGTTCGCTGTCAACGTCCTCATCAAGGCTGACATGGCGCACCTCATGGAACATCGCAAGGGGAACTTGCACTGGATCTTGCAGCCAAACCGCGAGATATGCGACTGGGCGTGGATCGGATGTATGAGAATGGTAAAACCGTGGCATGAGTGGCTCTGCATTTTATTTACGTCTCCAGCCGCAAAACGAGAGGTTCGGAGCGAGGAGGAGTACATGGAAAGGATCAAGGAGTTGATTGGAGACGATAGCGTGAATGTCGAGGTGTTAGGCGTGTCTACTTGGGCAATCAATGAGATAGCTGCCGAGTACTATAGTACCGGCAACGTGTAGGGATGTCATGCTGTCTCATGATAATATTTTTGCTGACCTTATCCTAGCTTCTGCCTTGGAGACGCAGTTCACCGTCACCCGCCCAACCATGGTCTCGGATCTAACACCTGTATTCAAGACGCCCACAATCTCGCGTGGAAGATCAACTATGTCGACAAAGGTATGGACATTACAGGTGTCGATAACTGGGCTTTACTAGTTACTAACCACCCTCCAAGGGTTGGCAGGGAGGGAGCTGCTCGATAGCTTCACTATTGAGCGACAGCCGGTCGGATTAGACGTGGTTACTCGGTACGTTCTGTCCTACTTTATACGCGCTGACCACAGTTGGGAGGAGAGATGTGCTAATGCCATATTAGCGCCAATGAATCGCTTCGGAACCACAAGAACATCTGGGAAGTCCTCGGAAACCTGGAGCCGACGCTAGAAGGCCGGTCAAAGGCACAAGCTGAGCTAGACGCCGATTCCCTAGAAGGGCGCATCCGCCGGGAAAGTCTCTCGCGAGCGCTCCGAGCGATTGACCGCGAGGAGCACGGTCTAGGAATTGAGATGAACCAGCGTTACCAGTCGTCCGCTGTTTTCCAGGCTGACCAAGGCTCTGCGCCGGTCTTCACCAAGGACCCGCTGGAGCACTACCATCCCACCACATACCCAGGTGCGCGCTTGCCACATGCCTGGTTAGGAAACCATGTCCCATCAAAATACATTTCCACCATTGACCTAGCCGGAAAGGGCAAGTTTGCGCTGTTCACTGGCATTGGCGGTCAAGGTTGGAAGGCTGCGGCGGATCAGATTGCCTCTGAGCTGCGGATCCCAATCAAAGTTTATACGATCGGATATGGCCAGGATTTTAAGGATGTCTATCTCGATTGGGAGGCGCACAGGGGTGTCGATGAGTCCGGGTGTGTGTTAGTGCGTCCGGACTATTTCGTGGCCTGGAGAAGTTTCACATGGGAGGCCGACAGCATGAAGAAACTAAGACATGTTATCAAATCTGTTCTCTCGCTAAGCTAGTGCGCTGTTTGGGCCTTGATAGTGGCAATATTTGTGTCGTTTTTATAGCTGCTTCTTTTGGAAGTGTTTTATTTCTTGTGTGGAGCAATACACTCTTCCCCGCATGAAATGTTGATTGTCAGAGGATAATAGACGTGGTACTTCAGCCGTTTCTATCGATCAGCTCATGCAGCACATAATCTCCTAGAAAGGGAGCAGAAAAAGTCACACTAGACCTCTGACATATGATTTCTTTTTCAAATAAATTGGAGAGGCGGCGTTACTTGACCTCCTGAAGGTGAAAAATGTTAGGGAATCTATCTAGAAGGGAGGACAAAATATGGATATCATCCCTTAGTCAATGCCTCCCTCATCCTCAACCAACTCATGTCCTCCTGCAACCACTGTTTCTGCCGACTGCAGAACGTACAACATCCTAGCCCAGCTGTCCTTGTTTCGATTTCTCCATGCATGCTTCGTCCCCCGCTGCACAGCAACGTCCCCCCTCTTCAGCAATCTTGTCTCTCCAGAGTCAAGTACCAGCTCGACCTCGCCTTCAATGACCACTCCAAAGTCACAGGACGGAGTCCGGTGCATGGGTGAAATATATCCTGGGGGGAAGTCCACTGTCCGGCACACTGTTCCACCCGGGATTGCGATTTTCGGTGCATTGATAAGGTGGCCTTTGTAGGTTGCTATGTCGTTGTTCTCCGTCATAACTACAGGGAAGGCTTGAGTCGTATACATGAGGCTGAACTCCATGTCGCCACCCATGACACGGCGTACGGGAGCTAGCTCGGGGATGGCATCGCTAAAACAGGCCTTTCCAGACGCGTCGTGAGTGGTGATGTACCGTGAATGGTGACGGAGATTACTCTGACGGAGGTCGTCCATCGCAAGGTTCCAAGCAGACTAGTCCAGTTTGGACAGACGGAGTCAAATGTGGACCAGCTTGAACTCGAGGACGAAATAAGTGCTGTACCTTAAATAGGTTTAAGAACTGCCCATCTATTTATGTATTATTCATCTCCTAATGCGGGGATCTGAGGCATTTGAACCCAATTTTTGTAGTTCGGGCCGAAGTGAATTTTGTTCAGCCCCCCCAATAATTCCCGCGGGCGATCCACGTCGGAACAATGCTCGAAAAGGCCCGCCCCCTGCGTATCTCCCGATGAAATCTCAAGAACTAGTCTGTGTCCGTGTCCTAGAACGACATTGGTTGGCCACACCTCCACCTCGACCGGATAGACTACATCGGGCTCCACAGGGAGGACATCAGAAGAGAGATATGCACGATGTGGCTTCCACGACTCGTGATGAGGGTGGCCATTGGCAATAGCCCGGAGGGAGACCCGAAGCCAGCCCTTGGTTATGGGAACAGGGTCTCCAACTGTCCCCGTGTAGAAAATCTCCGAGCCCCGTGGATCAAGGTGTCTTAACGTGACGAATAGATCAATTTCTGACGGAGTGGTCTTTTCACCTGGCAAGCTGGAAAGTGACACATTGAGGTGAACCAAGATGTGGCCCGTGAATTCGGTCTCTTTAGCGAATGGCTCCGTGACAAATTGAACCAGCTGGGGTTGCTTCAAGTTACTCGGCGCTCGATACGATACCGTTGCCGGCGTCTCCGAAGCAGAATCCGCCCGCGAGAGTTTCTTATCAGCAGTCAGGAAGTACTTGACATACTTCGTTCTGGGTATCGGCCACTCTTCTTCGTTTCGGCAAGGATACTGTTTTTCGGCTTCTGCGTCGTTGTATCCGACATTTCCCTTTCGCAAAACTAGCCCGATTTTTGGTGCCTCGCCAGTAGTCCACCCGCCGGTATCGTGGCCCTTGAGGAATGCATCCAAGAAGCTCTTCTGCATCTCCACGTTTTGTTTGGAGTAGAAAGGCAGGTCATGGCGACCAGTGATGAGTCGGAGGTATTTGTGCTTGGAACCGGCGTAGAGGTAGCCTTCGATGTTGCCGCGTAGATGCAAAAGGATGCCGCCCCAGTTTCCTACAGAGAGCAAAGGTACCTGGATATCGCCGATATCGTAGTCCCGAGATGCATAGTACTCCTCATCAAGATACCGATGAGCTGCATTATCTTCATTTTGATCCCGGCGGCTGGCGACAAGCTGCAATTCAGATAAATTCCCCTCAATGGTGTCAAAGCCCCATGCTCGTGCGGCGCGGCCGGGACGACCGTATTGGTTCGTGACAACTTGCCTGTTCCACCAGAATTGGATGAATGTGTTTGATAGAATACCTCCGTGTCTACATCGATCTCGATAGTAGTCCGACATACCTTCCCACGGCACGATGCAGGCCAGCCCCTTAGGACGAAGAGCTGCGACTCGCCACTGGCTCCCGGCATAGTAGCTGACACCTAGAAGCCCGACTTTGCCGGATGACCAGGCCTGAGAAGCGGCCCACTCCACCACGTCGAAGAAAGCCATGGCTGTACCCCGAGACATGGTATCGAGCAGACCAGGAGATTGCCCTGTGCCGAGCTCATCCGCCCTAACAATCGCGTAGCCGTTTCGGGTCCAGTACCCAGGATCGGGGGTTTCCCATGAGGAGTGGGCTGAATGGTGCTCCTCGGGTATTTCAGCGAACGATTCAGGGTGGAAACTGGAGAAATAAGTAAAGCGAAATATCACGTTTCGCGCCGGAAGCGTTCCCTACACGCTGTAATGGACATCCTTTCCGTATGGTCCATATGTCACTATAACTGGGTATCTTCCTACCCCGTCGTGTTTAGGTCTGTAGACGTTGCACCTCACCAACCCTTTGCCGTCTCTCAGCTGAATAGGCACGTTTTCTTCATAAATGTAAGGGAAGGTGAGAGCATCCACCTTATGGGCATCTTGAATGGTTGCTTCGGTCATGGTAGATGCGTTCGACAACCTCTTTGCAGAGCCGGCGTGGTAAGAGTCGGTTGAACCAGATTACATTTCCCGGCTGGCAACTGGTACGCCTTTATGTACATCGGTGTTTTATACGCGAAGCTTGTGAATCATCCTAATTCCCCTAATTCCCGACCCAGGTCAACCGTGAGGTGGAGACTTGTCGGCAAAAAGTTTGAATCAATGGTATTTTATGTACCTCCCATCGACCTAAACCTAAATAGGAGTGTTTGTTTGACACACCAGCTTAGAAATAGTTACCCTAATTTCAAAACAACGATGTACAGCGCTTTAACCATAGCGACAAACCTCACTAAAATAAATGAAAGTACAGGATATGTGCTAAATCAGAGTGTGATGAGGGATGTGTAAGACCGGATCCCAAGGGTTGCCAGGGGGGGCCGTGTGCGAGGAATACAAGAAAAGGGAAGACCACTTTTCGGCGGGCGTAGTCAAGTGGTATCGCCACTTACTAACATCAGTAGCTCCGTAAACGATTAGCTACACTGTAGGTCATTCTTTCGAGTCTCATTACATGTCAAGTGCTGTGGAATCTTCTCCGGGCATTACAGAACTTATGTTCCACTCCTTATGCGTTGAATCAGAGCCGTTAGAGTTCCCTCCCCAGCGAATGAGATCTATGTTGTACCTCTAGGGTTAGACCACCTCGCGAGGTCCTGTGCTAAATCCAAAGTCCTAAGATCAATCTCATCGAATTCTTCATTTTTTTTTATCTTCATTCAGAACTCTGACCATATAACAAACGAGCCTTGTACCATCATGGCTTGATATTGTATAGTAACAGACTCTGTCGCGAGTGAGGAGATTTCTGTTTTTCCTCTTTGTATTCCTCGGCCCAAAAGTCTCAAACTAGTCAAGTAGAGTAACATTTATATGGATTACATATAGCCTTGCGGCCAAGCCAGCACAAGCAGACGCGCACTTTAAGGCTCTGGCTGGCTCAGTGAGCTAGTGGCATTTTCACGCCGAGAGGAGTGGGAAACTTGTGCCGAGTAACTTTTTGGGAAGAAGCGCCGAGCGAGTAGGTTAGTCGATCGTCTGTTTGCGGGATGGGGGATCGTAACTGTTACCTATACTCCCCTAACTTCAAAGGTGACTTTTTCCTGTTTTACTAGACCCCTATCACCCGGCCTTCCCTCTGCTGCCCAACCATTTCCTTCATTTCTTCTCTGCTGGAAGCAATTTACGCCATACGTTCCGTATTGAGTCCTCTGGTCACTATATATCGGGTCAACTTTCCTCATTGGACAAAAGCTCGCAGAGGGACTCTCCGAGCACTTTGGCTACGGGAACCCTCAGCCGAAAGAGTAACTGTGAGCCAGCCTGAATCGACTCATCACCTAAACAACGACTATTCCCGCCGAGCTCCCAGTCGTCAAACCAAACAACCAGCGTTGCAAAATAAATGCACAATGGCAAATGTGGGGGCTCAAGAGGCCGCGCTTTGTCCCTCTCGACCGACGTGCATCGTGGTTTTGGTGTCATGCCTTGCGCAATACGGAGGGTAGCCCTGGCATGCCATACAGCGATTTGGAAGTGGCGCCTGTTTGACCATGGATGAACTGCATCGTCTATCATCTCCTTTTGTTGCTGCAGGGAGCAACACTGCGATGCTAGTTGTGTGAGACGCTGTAGCCTCCCCATGTTCGAGTGGAGGGAGACCTGTGCTAGGTGGTACAAGAGCATATGGGGTGCCTCTGTAGGGACGGCGCCATCCGTTTGTGCTAGCTCGGTCCAGATGCATCTATCTAGTGCAAGCTGAACAAATTCAGTATTCCATAGCGTTGGGAGCAGTATGGAGCTGTCGCAATCCCGCCGACTTGATGTCCAGCTGTACCGGATGATCGCCGGTATATCATGCAAACATCCTTCGCCCGAGCCTAGCGAACTGCGTGGCGTCGATGTTGAGATGATCCCGCCGGTTGGAATACTCCGAAACTTTGAGGTCTGGTGCTTGTGGCGGGGCTCTCCGATAAATGAAGGCGGGCGCTGAAGGAGCAGGACTCTGTAGCTGTCGAGCATATGCATCGCATCTGAGAGTTGCTCAACCTGCCTCCTCTGGTTCGTTGTAGCGTTTGGTGGCAATAAGTTCATGCAGGAGGTTGCCGCGTGCATCTTGCTCCCATGGAATACCTCCATAAACTCGTAGGCTCTTTTGTCACCACTGCACAATCCATAAATCTCGAGTAGAATGAAAGTTTTAGCAAACTTCAACGCCTCTTCGAATGATCTAAAAGTATTGAGCAGGTACTTCTCCAGGAGCAGCCTTCTTGCGTCGTTATAAAGCATCTGGGCGACCTTTGCACGGCCTGGCGCCGTGCAGTACAGACCACCAACAGCAGCCATGGCGAGGCAAAGCTCAACTTCCGTAGGGCAGCTCATGTCGAAGTCTGCAAATATTCCAAATGTAGTCGAGAGGTGCCTCTTGGAGACGTTGAGCAGGACATTGACCATCTCCTCGTCGTACACACAGAGCTGTGGAGGAGCAGAGTACCATAACCGTTGCTGCGCTTCTCGCGAAGGGGACGAGGCACGGGAGCGTCGGTGCAGTTGGTCCTTCATCATGCTAACAGCGCTCTCCATCGCATGGTCGTAGTCGGCGTCGAGGGCGATGGAATGTTGAGCAAAAATGCTGTCAACACTGGAGAATTCGTCAAGATCGTCGAGCCAATTGCCGAAATCCTACTTAGTTAGCATCCTCGTCTGAGATTTTTGTTACCTTAGACCTACCGCAGGGGGAACAAAGTCGTCGAAAAAGTCCACCATCTCGCCAGCTTGCTCTAGCTGTAGTGCACTCGTAGGCGACGGAGTTGGGATAGACGGAATACTAGCACGCACTGATCCAATCCACTCTCCTACAGATAAAGAGCTCTCTATGGTGCCGAAATACGCGTCGTTGCTAGCTCTCCCGCTTGGGATGCCAGTCTGCACAGCGCTGGTGGGCGGCGGTTGCGGCTGGACGAGAACAGCCGGTCGAATGTTGGTAGGATTCCAGGGTTCGAATGCATGGCGGAACTCCTCTGTGCGATCCGCACTATTCTCTCGCGGCACTGGCTGCTCAATGGAACTGGGCTCCTCCGCTGGCGGCAACGTGACGGCATTGCGTGGCCTTCCCGGAGGCCTACTCGAGCTCGAAACAGTGCAGGTTAATAGCTTCGAGCGACAAGACTCACACGGCCGGGCATTATCGCACTTAAGTTTCCTCCTGCGGCATTGATCGCATGCAATTCGGGACCGCTGCCTGTCCCGTGGCTTATCGGAGTACTGATTCGGTCGCTGCGGCCGTTCGTTGCTCCCGGCGCTGTGCCGTGGGTGGAGTGTCTCAACGTGCTTTGCCAGGACGTCAGGGCGCTGGAAGCCAGCCTTGCATTGAAGGCATTGGAAAGGTCGCTCTCCAGTGTCTGTGAGGCATTGTGAGTCGTCATGACGCAGCACACCTAGCAGGAATGGGCTTAGCCTACGAATTCGCCGGTGACGAACGAGATGCTCATTCCGGGCAAAGCATCGCCCGCAGAAGCCGCATTGGGCCATTGTGTAGAAATGGCCGAGTCCGAACGGTCCGCGGATAATATTGTCAGAGTCTGGAGAACTGGTGTTGCCTTCCGTGTTGTAGCAGCGAGAGTTCTCCATCTCGGCGATTCCGAGCTGCCAAGCTTGCTGCGCTGTCAGCATCTTTTCTTCGTATGTCTGGGCTAGCTTGTTTCTTGTAAGCGAGTACGCTGGGGGGTTATGGAGTGCGGAGGCGTGGGGTGCGGGGAACAGGCATGGGTACTGGACTTGGGGAAGGCAAATCATTCTTCCCAGGTAAGACGCCATTGCTAACTTTATTTGATCTATGCACTCGTGTGTTTGCACGCCGAAGGTTTGTGCCCGAAGTAGGTGACCACCACCCGAAATACTTTCTGCGAATACGGTCATGGATCCAGCGGAGAAAAAAGCCAAATGGCCAGGAGAGCGTGACCCATCGCATCAAGACGTGGCCTCCGCCAACGAGCGACCCGACCCGATCCACATATCAAGCTTCAAAAGCAAGCTTATGGCCAGCGATGATGCTGCAGGAACAGAGAAGCTCTTGCGAGTGAATCTCAGGGATCGAGTAGAACATCCTACTCTCTCTCGCATGCAAGCCTAACAGTCGCAGGAGCAGCCATCATCTGGGAAATACACCTACCCCCTTGCCTTGCTCTCCAGCTTTCCCGAACTACCAAGTGCGGCCCGTATAGCGTGTCTATGCGATAACTTCAACCTTTGCAAAGAGCATGTCTTCTTCGATCACTTTCCCTCGTCTGCGATAACAACGGAGTCGATTGCGCCCCTGCGCTTTGGGGCTGCGTGTCTGGCGTCGATGGGCAGCGCAGGTGGCGTTGAGGAGGCCGAGACACTCTTCTCGGCCGGATCATGCTTGTGGCCTGTCATGGTCGAGGTGGACAATAGCCTGGCTAGGTCCGTTGAAATGCTTTTAGCAGTATGTTCCCGTCCCCGAGTTATAAACAGAGCTGAAATGGCCAGGCCGTGCTTCTTATCCCCGGCGGCGTCCTCGCGATCACAGAAACTCTACGTATAAGGGCTACCCTACTACTATCTTCCTCACTAACTGTACGTTAATGGATCCTACACTGACTAGCTAATGCCAGCTCGACTAAACTTCGTACTAGATGGCCCGGCGCATGGGACTACACTATCCGGGACAGTTGGAGCCTGAACTTGGCCAGCGGGTATCCTCGTATAGGTACGCTGCCAATATCATTCATACCTATATTTACTTACATTCCGAAATATTCAGTCCTATGCTCTGGGCACTCTGGCTCTGGGATATAGTGCATGCCCTGCACTCAAACCTCCCCTTGAACTTCTCAGTCAGCGAAATGCTGCTAATCATGCCGGGCTCCGCCATTCCGTTCCAAAATATATACCGAGATTTGATTCAAGAAACAGAGAGCAGCCAGCCTCTTCTCTTCACAATCACGACTACCACAGGTTGTGACCAAGCCCTACTACTGCTTCTGGCTATTTTATCCGACGCCATCACCCTGCGCCGATCTCTGGGGAGCGCAACGAATCTCATCAACCCTGTCCCACTCGCATTGTATTCACAGAATCCTTTTGTCTCGTTTTCTGCCCATGCTGAGCTTGAGAGAATGCAAGGACAGCTTTCGAAGGCGCTGGATAGGTGGCATACGAAATTTGAGACATCCATTAGCCCGGATGTTGCTGCGTTTTACCGGTACTGCAGACTCTACCTCTGTTGCCCTGACATGCAAAGTCTGCCTTATCTAGCGGATAGCCCGCAAGCTGAGCCCAGTTATCTCAACGTCTCGGCTGAAAGATCCAGTATCACGGTGTCTAACGAGTCCGTAAACTACGCCTGGGCTATACTTGACAGCTCAGCGGCATGTCCCAAGTCTGGGGCGTATTTCTATTCGGCGTGGATGCCAATAGTTGTTTTTCATGCTGCTTTGGTTGTTTGGGCCAAGATCAGCTCTGACAAAAGTGACAGCCGTGGCGGGGGATACGCAAGCGTTAGAGCCCTGTTAGCATTCAAGGTCGAGCTAGAAACAATGCACTGGCCATGCTGTAGGCCCATGGCTGCGACATTACAAAAGCTCATATACTCCTAGGTAATTAAGTAACGCGAATCTAGATTTTGACAGTCTTGGCTAGCTGTGCCGCGATTCTATATGCTGCGAGCAACTGAACAACTGACGCCTTTGTAGGATGCCAAGGGGGACTAAGGCGGATCTGGGGACTTCGCAGGCACTGGGGTTGGTGAGAGGGCCAATTCCTAGTGCTGAAACTAGATAAAGATTGGACACAGTAAAACTAAGTCTTGAATGGATTAGAGGCCGGTCCTCAACTCATGCAAACAACTTCCCGTCCGCTGTCGGATCCGTCACCTTCCAGTACGTAATTGTCCTTGTGTTAGTATAATTCTTAAGCGCCAGAGGCCCCAGTTCTCCGCCAATTCCACTTTGCTTGTGGGCGCCAAATAGCGCCATCGGGTGCAGTTTCAACCCCCCGTTGACCCAGACGCTTCCCGTCTCCAGGCTGCCGGCGATGTGCCACGTACGTTTCTCATCGCGGCAGTAGACTGTAGCACCAAGGCCCATCTTAGTATCGTTGACGCGATCGATCACCTCCGAGTCGTCACGGAAGGTTAGGACGGGGATGATGGGGCCGAAGGGTTCTTCCTGGACGATGCGCGAATCGTCCGGTGGCCGAGCAATGACGGCTGGGGAAACGAAGAACCCAGAGCCAGGCTGCAACTCTGGTACATGACTGTTCCCCACCGCAAATTTATACTTATTATTCTCGCAATCGGCATATAGACCCTTGACTTTGGTATACTGCAGTTTGTTTTGGATTGGGCTGCAGTAGCCCTCGCCGGGTCTAAGGCCCCTGACAATGGTCGTGAAGTGGCCCATGAACTCATCGTAGCAAGACTCGTGCACGTAGATGCGCTTGGTGGCCATACAGATCTGTCCTGAGTGCGGAAATGAAGCCATCACCGTAAGCTGCGCCGCCTTGGCCATATTGAAGTCATCGGTTACCACGGCCGCGTCATTGCCGCCCCTACAAGTCTTGTCAGCGAAGTATTGGCAGTATGCGGTGCGATGGTGGATACAGTTCAAGGTTAACCCTCTTAAGCGTTTCCGCCGCCGCAGCCATTACTTTCTTGCCAGTGGCAATGGATCCTGTGAATGAAATCTTTGCAATCCCGGGATGTCGTGTCATCCATGGACCGAGGCTGTCACCCCCTCCCAGGACCTGCACCACACCTGGTGGGAAGATCTGAGAGGCGATTTCTACCAACTTAAGTGCCGTATATGGTGTAAAGGGCCTGTATGTTGTTAGAATTATCAGCCACGGCTTAGATCGCTGATCTTACGAGGGCTTTATTATGGTCGTGCAGCCCGCCATGAGGGGCGGTGCAACTTTGAGGATCGCCAGCTGGAACGGGAAATTCCACGGCACTATGCCTCCCACCAAGCCCACTGGAGCATATTGTATGACAATTTTGACGTTGGCGTCGTCCTTGAAAATTTCATCTGAGACAGACCATTGCGCTACCGGCTGTTAAACCCCGTAAGTTTAATGACCCAATAAGAAGACTTACAGTTCAACCTCACTGTGCTTATACCCAGGGCAATCTCGGACTCCGCAAACTCGATCTATCCACTGCATATCAGTAATTTTTCATTTTTTTTTTTCATTATAGTGTGAGAGGCTTGTGGTGACACTCACCGGTTTGCCGGTCTCCTTGTTTAGCAGATACGAGAGCTCAGCCTTGTGCTTCTCTAACCTTGCGGCAAACTCGTTCATCAGCCGACTTCTTTCGCTATGTTCCAGCGTAGACCACTCTGTGAACGCGGCGTTGCCTGCTACAACCGCATCATCAAGGTCTTTTTGAGTTGCTACCGGGACCTCCCAAAGATACTCTCCCGTGCTTGGATCGACTCCTTGATATGCCTGGTTGATAGCTGCCCGTTTCTCGTTGCCAACAATCTGAGAGGTATTAGATCATGAAACAAGGTCGCTCATGATGCCTCAGATGCTCACATTGAAGAATTGTTTAAATGACACAGGTCCCGCCATAGGAAGTAGTGTCACTTTTAGTTGACGAGTCTTGAAAATAAATCAAAGTAAGTCGATTGCCTCGCGATTGCCTGTTGTTGCTATTATCTCTTATTATTTGTAACAGAATGGAATCATGTTTTCTAGATCAGCCAAGGTAGCGATGTATTAACGCTACGGCATAAATTGCCGAAGTGGAGAAAAGCTCTCTGCATCCTTGACCTGAAGCCGGGACCTGGAGGCAATATTTCTGCTTGGGGTCCAGAATGGGATGGCGGGGCCCCGGGTTGGAGGTTACCTTGACAGGAATCTACCTCCCTAGCGGCATTTATGGGGTTCAACCTTTCTACAGAATTGAAGCTTAACAATTATCGCCTCTCTCCATCGGGGTGTCTATTTGATCGTGTCGCCCGGCTATTTTATTATAGCCGTGTAGGCTCTATCTGGTCGCCAAGAAACGCAAAAGGGTATTGCCCCTCCGAATATAGCCCAGTTCAGCATTTAAGGCGAGACATCCTAGTGGGAATTGTCGACGTCGACGTCCTCGCCCGTCGACTCATTGGATTGGAGCTCGTGTGCGGGAAGACTCCCCGCAATTGACAGTGGCGTTGTCCATTCTTTGCGCCTCCTTTCGTCGAAAGTCCTGGCATGTTCATTGCGGGTCGCACTTCTCCAAGTGTCGAGCTTTCGGGAATGAGTAGCAGGGCTGGTATCCGGGATTAGCTCCAGCTCTGCAATCATACGCATAGCAGTGCGCCAAGAATCTCCATAACTTACCTAGCACATGAGTCCCGGAAGGTTTGAAGTAGCAGAGTCCGCGACTAGGTCATCTGGCAGAAGCAACACTACTGAGAGCATCTATTCAGTTTCGAAGAAATGCGATCCTCTGAAGGGATACATCCCTATCCGACGCATCTAAGTTCACCGAGCAAAACACGGTAGCCGGGTTTGCTTGTTTTATCTCCCAATTCATCCTGGTTTTCCGGCGGTTAGTAATTATTGGTTACTGTCTGCTGGGTTACTGTCTGCTGATATTCCCGACCGATAACATCCAACCGCCGGCGGAAAGTCAGGGAATGGCTGGGGTGAACTCTTGGAAGATCTTCGGGATTCAACAATCGCCAAGGAAGAAGATCCGGGATATGATAAGCTCCACCCTGCCATTCCATGCGGGCTGAAATTGAATTTGAAGATAACCGCTCGGTTCTTCTCTACTAGAGATATATGGCTTAAGTACATGATCATGAAAAGGAAGGCGACCGTACAAGGAAGTTCCTAGACCGCCAGATGAAGCCGGATAAGATATAGTTACGCATGAAACCCCTAAGAACACGGATACTCTTCGTAGGGAGGTTGTAGATGTCGACTATTGCGTTCCAATTCGGCCTTTTATCCAGCTTATAATATGTGCCCCCAACTCTTAGTATATCGTGCAGCGTTTATACTAGTTTCCGGCCGTTGAAGTGACTGCAAAGGTGAGGAAATGAAGTGACAAGCTGATTTCTATAGCTCCGTGAAGTCAGAACAAACATGGTTGGAGTTCCCCAGTACTTTTCCGAACCTAACTCATTCTTTCTTTCACAAGGAGCACATTCTGTATTGTCAAACTGCTTAGTGGAAACGATGTCTGTTCCACTGGCCATATAAATTTATCAAAAGCCTTCGTATATTGGCATAGCCCCCTCCCCTCGCGACTAGCCGAGGTTGATATTAATCCCATTTTTGTGGAACTGGAGGACCCCAAATCGCCGCCGGCGTCCCCGCCGATCTTACCGTGGGGGTATCTTTGTTGACTACGTCCCCATCTGCGTAATGCTCAATGATAAACCCAGTGGGGTCCCACCAGTAGTCGAATATCTGTGATCCCATGATGTGCCGCCCAACACCCCACATCAGTTTGTAGCCCTTCTCCTGGAGCCACTGGTGGCCCATCATTTGTGTGTCAAGGTCCTCTACCTCGAATGATGAGTGGTGCACGTCAGTTCCCCGACGGCTGCCAGGACGCTTGGCGATGAGGAGGCAGTGGTGATCTGAATATTCCTCGCCGAGGTCAAGATGGAAGAAAGACATAAGCTCGTCACTGGAAGCACCTGGTGTATGCACAATGTCGGTAGCCTTGAAATTAAAGCGGCTTGTGTACCAGGCCACTGTCTGAGCGTAATTGTCGGTGATGTAGCCAAAGTGGCCGAGCTTGTGAATTTTGGCCGGGCCGCTACCCATTCGGTTGAAGATGCCTAGATATGTGAGAAATTTATATTTAATCCTATGACGGATTGGTTGGGTGAATCTCCTACCCATTCGAACTTTGTTGATCGCCCCGTTGACGTTCGGGCGTCCGTGGAAAACATTGGACACACCCCTCTCGGGAACAGCTCTCTCCTGTTGGCCATATATGATCTGCAGTTCGAAACCGTTCACATCTGTGAGGCTCACCATCCTGCCGCCGCCGGGTCGGCTTGAGATATCCTGGACCTGGGCACCTTGGAGGTTGCACGCCTGCTCAAAATCCTCCTCGGTTCGTGCCCGGAACCCTGAACCGCAGAACCTCCCGCCTTGTCCCTCGGGTGCCTGTCGCGTAATGTAGATGTACGGGTCCATGCTATAGCCTCGAAGAAGCACATCTGAACCAGAGGAATGCTCGGTATGTTCAAAGCCAAAATCTTTGGAGAACTCCAAGAACTTGGGCGTGTCTACATGCTCGTATATGACATAAGATAGGCGATCTAGAATGACTTTGTTAGAGATGGCCATGGTGCCTATTGATAGAGGAACGATGTGGTGCCACTTGTCCTCTGACCTCAAGTACGAGGATATTTTAACATGTCCGAGTCTTGGAATTTCTCAAAATTAGCGGCGTCAGAGTTTCTCCATCGACCAGACGATGTAATTGCCGCTAAAACAAATTCCGTATTCTGAGACGTGGGAGCCGGTACCGGGAACAGCAGAATACGAATGCTGGGTCGGGCTGTCGGGAGGAGCTAGTCCTTGGCTAAAATCTCCTATCTGCCTTGCCTCGGGATTTTCCTCTCGCCCGCAGCCCCCCTTCATGTCTATCGAAGTAGAGCCTGGAAATAAAAGCTTTCGGTAAATTACTTGTTTTGGAGGGCGTCAGATATTTACTACGACGCTGGTAGGAGCAATCGTGCGTTCAGGGCCAGGCAGTGAGACTCGAGGCCTAAACAAGGGAGGACAAGAGCGTCTCAGCGCAGCCACGCGGCGTTAAGTTGCACAAGAGAATAAGAGAAGCTACAAGGGAACCTGGAATACGCATGGCCCCCCTTCCCCCAAAAATTCCCGTACGCTACACACTTGTTGTGGCGCTCTGACAAGAATAGCGAAGCTGCTATGAAATTTTGAATTTCCCTCCAGGCGACGAGGTTGTACTGCGCATAGCGGTTTATAAAAAGTTGGCTAATCTCAGCAACTGGAACGTATTCTTTTTTATCATGACAAACCTACGAACATTACGCACACTAACCTTGCCCTCTTTGCTATACGAGAAATGCATGAGCAACAACGAGCCTCCGCTCCGGAAGATCCTATGATCGACGGAGAGAACCCGCATCAACAGAGCCAAAATTGCTCTGAAGTGGAGAATAATATTCAAATCGACCTGCCGTGGCAGTATTATCTCACGCCGAAGTTCGTGGGGAGCTATTTTGCTTTGGTTCTCATGGCCTGCAACCTCTATGTCTCGTACACTATACCTGTTCGTTGCCTTCAGGCTCCTGGTAGGAGGGACGGAAAATGGAAAGAAGGCTAAATCTAAACCTAACGAAAAATCTCTACAGATCAGTCTTCTACAAATAATTAACGCAGAGATCGGGCCCGACTCGAACATCAGCCTGGTGCCCCTCCTGCACACTCTCCTGAAGGGAGTCGGGCTTCTCCTCATCGGTCGTCTCACCGACATCTTTGGGCGTCGCTGGTTCCTCATCGGTGGGCAGATTTTATGTGGCGTAGGGTCGATTCCCTGTGCTATGAGCCAAAACGTCGGCGTACTCATCGGGGGCACTGTCATCCTCGCCATCGGCGGAAGTGTCCAACCGCTTTACCCGCTGTACTGCCAAGAGATTGTCCCCAATAAGTATCGTCCCCTGAGCCAGGCCTTCCTCACGCTATGCATCCTGCCCTTCTTCGGCTTTGGCCCCGTCATCGGAAGACTCTTGGTGCAGAATACGGCTCTGGGATGGAGGGCCTCGTATTGGATCAATGCCACCTTCTGCTTTGCTTCCGCTCTCCTATTTTTCTTCTGTTACTTTCCCCCAAGCTTTTCTCAGCTCAACCCTGAAATCTCTAAGGGTCGGCAGCTCGCAGAGCTGGACTTTGTTGGAATTGTCCTTTATGCAGGAGGTGCTATTTTGCTCTTGCTCGGGTTCGGTAAGTCCTATAGACTTGCAGTGATATATTTCTAAGAATGCAGATAATAGACTGACCGCGCTTTTTTGTCACTTAGTTTGGTCTACAGACGCTGTGGTCGGAGGCTGGAACTCTTCTCGAGTAATTGCGCTACTTGTAGTGGGAGGAGTGGCATTAATCGCCTTCGCTTTCTGGGGTAAGTTATATATTTGCTGCACCAATGTGGGCGTTGCAATCTAACCCCTGTCCAACAAACAGAGGTGTATGGAAGCACCCGATCTCGGCTCGTGCCTTTACACCTATTCAAGATGAAAGGCTATTGGTCAATCGTCGCGATTGGATGCGTCTCACAGATGACCTTTTTCTCGTTCAACCTGTTTTTGCCCCAGATTGCACAATATCTCTTCACTACAGACAACCTTGAGATTGGTCTTATTGCAGTGTGTCTTCCCCAGGTGCAGAGCAGTGTAAGAAATCATGGCTGGTCTGGCTAACAATTGTAGACGACCACGAATGCCGGCATCGCTGTTGGAGAAATTGTTACAGGTTTCCTCTGGAAGCGAATCAGGCACAATCATATCCAGCTCATAGCGGCATGCTTTGGTCTAGTGCTGTTCTCGGGATTGATGGCTCTGACCACTCAGGATCGAATAGGCGTCGCCATCTCTGTAAGTGAAGCCAGGCGATCATTTTTGTAACTGCTACCATACCAAGTGCTGACTGCCGGGTCCTAGATGGCCGCCTTGGCCGGGTTCTTTATTGGTTGGACACAACTAGTCACCCTGGTTAGCTGTGGCCTCGTCGTGCCTGCTCATGATATTGGTATCGGCCAGGGTTTCTTTGGCTCTTGCAGAAACATTATTGGAACAATCGCAACCAGCATCTTCGTATCCATTTACGGCAATCGAATCTCACAGACACAATCGCAAAATATCCCACCTGCAATTGTTGGAGCCGGACTGCCCGCATCAAGTGTTCCGCTTGTCTTCCAGGCATTGAAGAACGGGACTGCAGCGGCACTTCGGAGCGTCCCCAGTATCAACAGTACAATTATCGAGGCGTATAATGTGGCGTTGAAGGACTCATATTCTCAGAGTTTCTCAACTGTATATCTGAGCGGCATCGCGTTTGGCTCTGTCGCATTGGTGGCATCTTACTGGGCTCCAAGAGTCGACATGCTAATGACGAACTTTTTAAATAAGAGGATTGACGGAGTTCAGGTTCCAGGGATACGAGAGCGGTATGAAAGTGATAAGAAGTCGGATAGCTCCTGAATATGAGCTATTAGGTACGTTACAGGACGTCTAGAATATCGAGATTGTCTGGCCATTTCCAAGGAGCCACGTATAATAAACATCTATTTGAAATATTTACGGCTTTGCTCTTCAACTCCCCGTGATATTGAAAGTCTTGACGCCAAGTGATGTGTCTTGGCTGAGATGAGCAGTTAAAGGTGAGATATAGCTTGGAGGCCACGGTTATTAGAAATAGTGATCTCGGTGGATGTGACACGGCTAAGATTGAGCGCGCCTATTGACGGACTTAAATATTTAGATATTTAGGGTACGTCTACGCTCGGTTAGGGGTTAGGCCTCTTAGAGCTATCTTTAACGGATAGACACGGTGCTGGCTCGGTATTGTGACGCTCGAAATGACCTACACATTCTATATACTCCAGATGCGGATAAAGTTATGTTATAATGGTGCTTGTAGTTTACAGAACTTATCATATATCGCTTGCTTGCATTATGACGCATAATCAACCCGGATGTCAAAGTGTTTGTGTCGCCATAGTCCCTAACAATATTCATATCCAATACTCCGGTAACGAGCGAGGCAAGGGATCAAATCAAAGCCTCCCATCAGATGAGTCGCTTAGAAAGCTATGCTGAGTGGCTTCCCTTCTAGTAACTAACCCCTTTGCGTCACCATTTCAGTGCAGTTGTGAAAGCACAGCTTGAAATTACTCGGAAATGCGCCACCTACACTCTCTAGCATCGTAGTAAGAATATGATGGAATATCTCAGCATAAAGTAATTCTAGTTTAGCTCGCTGTAACAAGTAGAGGCAATCGTAATTTAGAAGCGGCAGAAGGCTTGTGACATATCGTGTGCCACGTAGGCCGGAACATAGATCCTGTTGCAGGGTTCTCTCCCGTGCCTAGGTTCCGTATAAACCGAGGATGGCAGCCACCAGCGATGAGAAGCCGTATTCTAGCTCCCTTTTCAAACACATGGGCACAATCGCGGAGAGTAATATGCAATGGCTCTTTTCCTTGCTCGGGGGTAAGGCGCAGATACTGTTCTGTAACTGTATGGGATTTCCCCTTGCTGTCAACCTCGCTTAACCGTATGAACAAATCGCAGTGTGGATTATCACTAGAATGATAAATTTCGACGGAAGGCTTTCCGAAAACTTCAAACTCTTGATCAAGTGGCTCCGTCGTGAATGTAAGAACATCGGGACGCGTTGCAAGAGGGGTGTCTTCGATGGCCACAAGTGTGTCAAACAGGCCGGGCATGCCAATAGAGGGGGTAGGATCAAGAGGGTCGAACTTAAAGTTCGAGTCCACTGCGTCGGAGGGAGGCAGTTCTCCAGCAAGCCTTTTGCTAGGTCCAAGAAATAGCTCTTGGGAGACCGTAGATGGTGGCCATTTTTGAAGATCCCGCCATTCCCGTGCCCCTGTCACAAATACACGCACCGGAGATTTTCGACTACTCCCGGCACGTCCGGCAAGATACTCGTCGAACCAACCCAAGGCTTCCTTCGTCGTGTCGGGGTCACCAGTGCCGAGATGCTGCCACGGGCCTATCGTGAGAGCAACAGTACAGCCGCGTCCTGCTAATTTCGCGTATTGTTCAATCGTAGGTTCCAGAAAGATATCATACCAGCCCGAGAGCAGATAGATTGGGATGTTGGCTTTTTCAAGCGCAGCATTCTGCTGGAGGGACTTCCATGACGGGTCTGTGAGATCTGGAGTGGCGACCATATGGGTGAGCCACCTCGGCGTTTGCTCATTGAAGTGTTTCTCCATCCCGGCAAGCAATGGAGCCGAATCGTACACGGAACGAAGGCGGCTCGGTTGCGATCGTAGCCACCACATGGTGGATATCAGAGACCCCGTGCCAGAACGCGGCAGCATTTCGGCCCAGGCGATAATGTCGGAATTGAATGCTCCAGTTTTCCAAGCAAAGTCGCCCATATCATGCAGACCTGTGAGGATGACTGCGGCTTTCATGTCTTGCGGCGGGTCTGACAGCAAAGCCCATTGCACGTAGCCTAGATAAGAGGATCCTATAGTCGCAAATGATCCAGTGTACCAAGCTTGGTTCCTCATCCAGGTGACAATGGCTTGGCCATCAGCCAGTTCGTTCTGTCCGGGGCGAAACTCCCCACCAGAGCCGAAAGTGCCTCGGCAGCTGGTGAACAAAACCTGATACCCACGCGCGGCGAAGATCCTGGCCTGAACAAGAACCAGAAGACCCCCGAAGCCATCAAACCCATAGGGGCTGCGGACAAGTAGTGTTCCGGCCGGTGTCGAGCCATGGGGCTGGTATAAGTCTGCCGCAATCTCTACACCATCTTCGACCGGGATATTAAGCCGTTCTACGGTATAGCTGGCCGATTCCTGTCGGAGGCCATTCGCCCAGCCGACGAGCCAGTCAAAAAAGGCACTTGACCATGCTCGTTGCTTGGGCGTCATCGTGAAGTGAGTGTAACACCGCAAGCATGTATAGCGCTGTTTCTAGGCCAACTGCTAGATGTATAGTTCATCCAATACCAAGAATTGTGTTTGGTAAGGCCTTGCCAATTGAGGAATAGGTGTGACTCATATACAGAATATTTTCTTTCGCGGTTGTTGAATTACGGGGCAGTTGACCGGCCTAAATACCTTTCCACTTCCCGCAGATGTTGGCTTGGATGATATTGGCCAAGAACCACACTATGCAATCCAAGTGGATACGTAAGAGTGGGGCACATACCCCTCTTACTGCGTGCGGCGGCCGCTGTATTCCCAGCGGGGGGACGTCGGCAAGAATGTTCGGCTCGCCATTACCAGTCGTCCCCTACGCGGGCATCTGCATAGGAAAATTGACTTTCGGGCACAAGTCGCTGCCTATTATAAGCAACTTTCGCTTGGGGACTATTTCGCTACGTAGTTACTCATACACGCCTTCCGCCCCTTTGTCTTTTTGGTAACTATTTCGATGAGAGAGACTAGTGTTGCTTCCCACCGCCCTCTACAGCTGACCTTCATTTCTTGTCACAGCCGAGTCTAACAAGGATCAAAGGCCTTAAAATCTCACATGCATAAGTAATTATCGGATCGTCGAATGCGGCCAAGGCTAGCCAAAAGCGTAGTGTACCCCATTTTTAGGGCATGAATTGGCGCTGTACTGCTGTGGCACAGCTTAGGAAGCTCAAGGATAGTGGAGGTCATTTGCCCCTGACCCGTGAAGGAACAGGAGGGAGACGGCATGATACAATTTACCCCCGAATGTTTGTCAGCTTGGCAAGGTTGGCATGAGGCAAAGACCGGCCAGTTTTGAGGAATGAAAGCTAGTAAACGGCCCTGCTCTTCCTTAGGTCTGCAATGTGAGGTGGGGCCTTATAATTCCCAAGCGACCAGGCTCAGCACCTCACCCCTACGCAGGCTTAACCACCAGATTTGGCTGGTAGTTACCGTTACTTTAACCGTAGTCGCTGTGAGTACGTAGGACGACTACCAGCTTCATGTAGACCAGCGATCGTCGAAGCACCTGAAAATCTAATGATATTGCCTAAATTAAAGCGTGAACAGCCCGGACAGCAATTGCTTAGACATGCGCCGCACCTAATAAGATTCCCTCGCAGTTTGGAAGTGTTAGAAATGGATTTGGCATCTAAAAAGTTATACGTCTCCTGTCCTCTCATCTGTGGCCCGGCCGTTGGAATTGTGGTCTGCGGAAGCATCCCGAATGCCTGCGGTAGACTGCCGAGAACTAACGCGCGGTGCGATCCTTGATGAGTACGGATGCCTGTAACTAAGACATGGTTTGATCAGACTCGCTCATTTCTGCGCCGATAAAGGCAAATAATAAAATCCAATAACCCCTGTGGCACGAGGCCCTTTCTTGATGTTGGGCTTAGTGCTGAGCAGTACTCGCAGTATCCACGAAATGCACTACCATGTTTGCAAGATTTCTTTTCTGCTAGACTTAGCTTAATAGCAGTGATACATCATCTGTATGCTATTTGGCATGAAGTTCTTGCATCTGTATATCATAGCAACGGACAAGGTACAATCTGAGTTAGGCACATCGTAATTCGAAATATGGTGAGCTCTGGGCTTGCATTAATAATGGTCGTTTCTAGCCCTTAGCCGCTTTCCATTCGATCAGAAATCTATTGAAACTACATCGTGATTTCAAGGCTCAGTGAAATTCTCCCACACGGGGGCCAAAGTATTCTCCCTTTGCAAGAGGGTATATGACACAGGGGTTCGAATTCGCCTCGCAGCCTCGATAGGAGATGGTATTTCCCCACCAGTTAATCTTGATGTTTAGCCACTGGATAGCGAAGAACATGACTATCCCGGATATGGCTATACCGGTGGAAAGGGCCGCGGATAGAACGAAGTTATACTGCACGGGAGAGGGTTTCCTGGTTAGCAGAGAGAAAGGGTATTGCAAATATAAACCCGAGCGATTGAGCACTACCTAGATTCTTTGAAGGGGAGAAAACGGTGCGGTTGGCGGGGGGAGGGGAGGGCGTACCTTTGACCACAAATCAAGATATCTGCTTCTGATATAGAGCCAGCTGAACCAACCAATGGGGACTGCGGGCCAAAGATAGCCTATGTTGTAAGGGGCCCAATAAATAGCTCCAGCAAGGATAACCACAGGGTGTACTTGTCGAAGCCATAGCTGAGTTTGGAATTTACGCTTGGCGTACCAGAATGCCATGGCCAGGACTACCCCAAAGGGGAACCCCATAAGCGTCATTGAATACTGGCCACCAGCACCAAATGTCTTTTGCGGACCAATTGTGCCCCACAGGACAGAGGCTGTGAAAAAAGAGTTTATGTGAGGACACGTAAAGCGGTATGGTGCGTCGACAGTACAAACGCCGGGGATCCTGTTCATCTGTCACAGGAAAGCAGAAATAATGAGTACACTGTGACAATTGCACGGAAATATGAAGAACCATGGAGGGTCGATATCATACCTGGAAGTTTAACAAGCTAGTCCCGACGAATGTTGACACGAGAGTTGCGACCATCTGCACCATAAATGTTTGCCGAGGAGGTATCTGCATTTGTTAACTTCGAAACAACACGACCGCACTATCGATTGAACCCCCAACCTTTATATAATGGGCCAGCTTTAGGTCGTTTGAAAAGTTTATCGCGTGGTTGCAGGTGACGTATCTACATCAGCCTGTCGTATTAGCGAGATAAGTTGCTATCGGGGCATATTTGGGGACAACTTGCCCATAAGCTTTCATATAATTCATGGCCAATGCGTTTCCGGGGACCATGGAGCCGCCAATGAATTCTGCCAATATGCTGAGGTTCACTTCGACACCCGTCATGGCCTTGATGACACCTATCGGAACGAGAAAAACAACACAAAGCGCAATTCCAAAAAAGACCACTCCAGCCGAGGTATATGTCGGCCAGCCCACGACACCGGCAATACCACACACTAGCGCAAACAAAAATACGATAGCAAACCACCATTCAGGGACTATTGCCGAACAACACTGCGTTAGAACAAAATTTTGATCGGTGAAGATGAATGTCTCACCATTTTTATATGCTGACATTAGACGGTTATGGACATCGTAGTGCTGTCGAGCAGTCCTCCTTTTACTCTTCCAAAAGCAGTTGAATACTTCGGTAAATCCGCGCTGAACTTCGCGGCGCTGATACAGTAAAGCATAAGTTAGTGTAGCCGTGTATATGCTGAAATAGAACACGTAAATCGTTATGTTTCCAGCCGCGAGAAATGCTGGAGAGTATTTTTCGTATTTTTCGGCATCGAATAGTCCGGACTTGCGGTGGATAGCTCGCGACACGTTGTATGTGTGTCCAAAGTGATCATAAACGCGGTTCGAGTTGAGTGGAAGATGCCCGGTGTCCCAGGCATTGGAATACCACAGCCCCAAAACAAAAAACATAGAGATAAAGCTTCCGAAAAATTTGTTCAAGGTAGTAAAGAAGGGCAGCATCTACCATAGTTCACTTGTTAGCCACCGACTCACACCACCACCAAACGTCGGGTTAGCACTCACCAGCGGATCCGTTCCTTGATGGATGATGTTGTTCCAGTCAAAGGTTGGTATTGGGTTCAACTAAACAAAGATCAGTTCTATAGGGTACATAAACCTATCCCAAGGGCCGAGTTAGGGATATGGCTTACCCCGGCGCCGTTGTTGAAACCGACAATGCTATTGAGCTGAACATTGTTCGGGGCAATCCATGACATCCAATTGAATATGCTCAGAGCTTGAAAAATAGCGTTGGGAAACCAAAAGTATACAAACATAATGCTGAACGCGCAGAGGAAAAACTTGTAGCGCGTCATAGTGATCCACTTGCCCCATGGTCCTCTCACCGGTGCTTCGCTCCCGTCATGAAATGCCGAGTTTAATGCAATTGTAACAAGAGATTGCGGCCAAACACAGTAAGACGGGTAGACCAGGAACCTTCTGCAGATTCCAGCTAAGCCGTAGCCGATAAAGTTGGTGCCCAGGCCGATCAAGATTTGATACGCAAATTGGCCAGCGTAACTTTGGTTGAAATATTGGGGTAGATACTGAACCCAAATGATGTGGTTTGTATAAACTGTGTGACTCCCTACACTAGACATGATGGTGATAAGCATATGTTCTTTCTTGGAGAATGGCCCGGGATTTAGACTATGTCGGTAGCCGAACACCGTGATGCCCCAGTCCGGGAGAACTCGAGCTGCCGCCACTCCGACGGGATATGCCAGAAGTTGTGCCACGGAGTTTCCAACATGTATTGCCGGTTGTCTGATAGAAAAGAGTTGATTGATGAAGGCCATCAAGACAGAAAATGCAAGGCCAATAGCCCAAGCCCGAATAGTCGAGGAGGGAGTGTTGACATCATCGTAGTTATCGACGACTGCCCGGACTTGAGAGTATGGACTATTGTAGCAGATCAGGGCCGTTTCGATTTTGATTTCTTGAATCAGCAACTCGTATTTCTCAGGGTTATTAGCTATCTCTTTATTCACTGGCAAATGAAACTGTGAGCTGATGTCTATATATGGATACCATAGGAGGGTAACGAGAAAACGGAGGAGACTGACAGAGAAATGTCTTGAGCTTTTCAATAGTAGTCCACGGGAAGTTGGGATCGTTCTCATGTATCTCAAGAAGCTCTGCAACTCGCTGAGTGAACTATTAGCATAACAAGTAATACTTCACTTATTACCGTCATCGTACCTGTCGGATGTCTTCGAAGCTATAGGTATCCGCAAGTCTCTTCACTTCATCGTATTGGCACTCGGAGATTCCGAGTCTACCACTGTAGGTTGATGTATTAGTCATATTGTAGTGCTAGGACTGCAGTTTTGACTTACAGCTCGGATTCAACATGCTCCACGGATACGTGCTCTGTAATCTCCTAAGCACCCGCCAGCGTTTCATGTCAGCAATCATAAGTTCTGCTGCATAAGGAGAATAGAGAAAATGAAAATTCAACACCAACATATTTAGGTTTGTTTCCAATTTCAGCCATTTGAAAAGAGCCAAATATGCGACTCCCTGAATTGAGGGGATCGAGAAAGAAGAAGAGGACGAGTGGAAGTCGCTTGTGAATGAGATTACCCTGGAAGCTTCGTTCAGTGTATACCTAATGCAAAGGACAACAGCGATCTTTATCCCATTCATTACTTTGGCCTAACAGCGCCCGGTATTTATCTTTCCTATCTATTTACAAGCCTCACACCGTAGCTTATAGCGGCGTTCTGCGCAAATATGATAAGTGCCGACATTAAGATCGCCCAAGGTCAGTGCTTTACTATGAGAATAATATTGCCCATTGTGGTGGCTTGCATGCTAGCGTACGCGGCTTAATCTCCTACCGAGTGCAGGGTTTGGTCAGTTGCCTCGGAACAGATCGAGGATAAAAACCTCACCCTCAGTTGTAAATGCTGGAAGGAGATGTCCCGCTGCTAACGACACCATCCGGCATGAGATAGAGTGATCGGACCTGCTAATTCGCGGATGCCGTTATCCACACGACACAATCCAGTGCTTGCGTAAGGCACGGTCTCACTAATAATGACAGAACCTCTTACCATCGCTCTACATCTTCTCTAGTGTGTGTGTTCATATTTCCCCGCCAGAAAATGGCCAATAGATTTACCCGTGTTGGCGGCACATCCACAGAAAGCATATTTCAGCCGCCAAGGGAAAAGGGCCCAAACCATGTCGGGACTCGGAGGTCCGCTACTAGAATTTTGAAGTGGTCCACCCTCGGCTCAAGAATGCCGACTACATGTTCTTGATAAGAGTTAAACGCATAAAACAGGATGTCCACGTCGCCATTGTATATGAATATTTGCAGGGCACGTGCCCTTCCGGAGAATTCGTCCGAATCTGCTGAGTTGCGCCTGAGGCTGATATCAGACGCAGCTCTAGGTCTAAACTAGGGATGCCTGTGCCTAACTAACCCGAACAGACGCCTCCCTCCTGCAAGTTATCTGTCCTCTCCTGTATTTGTCTAAGGCTTCGCACCCATCTGATAAGGCTATGAATATTGCCGAATTAACAAAGGACTACGCACTAATTCGACGAGATGCGAGGATCACATGCAGCGCGCGAAAATGCAATGGCAGCTCGATAGCGGAACGGAAATTTGTCGGCCCGTAGTGCCTGGAGTGACAGAGACGTATCGCTGGGCGCCGTGCCTTACTGTTAGTTCGATTGTCTGGCGAGCCATGCTTATTTCCCTACTGTTACCCTACATTTCCCTTCCGTGCTGAATCTGCTAGTACTTGATCAAAAAGCTACGGTAATTAACGGCATTCCTGTCGCCTGCAAAATCTCCTTCGCAGTTCAAGATGCTATAGCTACTAATATGACTAGCAGGCCAGCAAGGTCCCTTCGCCAACGATGAGTCCGTGCTGAGAATCCGTCGGTGAGTTTTGACTCTACCGGACATCGAACAGTGACTTGAATCTTTGCGCAAATATTCTCCAAAGTTTATTGCTGCCGAATGATCGGGTTCTCTTTCAAGCACACTCTATTAGTTCTTTTTGCCAAACACTTATTTGCAGCATTGGTACTGGTGTGTTAGGCTATCTGTACATACAGACCTTGGACCCACAGCCGATTCTAGAGTTAAACACACGAGTTTGCCTGGAAAGCAATTGTGATAGGATTCGGACATGGGCCATGCCAATACAAGTTTGTGAGCCCAGCGGGTTCGTGGCCTTAATCCTATGGTCCCGAGTATGTGCAACCCACTAGTAAAGATAACTTCGAGAGCAGTCGCATGCTGTTATTTATGTCAATCTTCGCAGTGATGTAGCCAGATGCCCTGATTACGAATTCTTGGTAGGCTTGCAAGCTTTGTCTGGACCCAGGGGTGTTCTTTGTTCCACCCAGAGGTGTACACAGTCTTATCGGCTCTACCAAATGCATCACAAGGATGACCGCCAGCAATACACAGCCACAGCCACTCCCCCTCAAAAGATTCGAAGTTCGCTTGAGTGTCGAGCTTAGATAGGGGCGCTGTGCCGCGGTCGGTGTCCTTGCCAGACCAAAGCTCTTCTCCTACGCTGATCGGAGCCACTCTATCGCGCGATGCAGAGCAGTAGCCTCGCAATATGTAGCTCGAGACACAGAGAGTGATCCCGCCATCAATATTCGCGAGGCGTTCAAAGCAGCGCGTGGTGAACCTATGGTTGGCCAAACGGCGGCTGAGCACAATAGTGCGAGGATGCCGAAGCGCAGTGCACAGCAGATACTGAGCGATTGGGTCCTCGTGGTGAGATCGTATCAACTCTTCCTCATCAGCCTGCCCCGGCCAGTCGTTGATCAATAGGAAGTCGGTGTTGGGGTCAAAGAACACGGGCCGCCGATTCATATCATAAGCGCGCGTCCCACACCGGTACACGACGCTCCTCGCTTCGGCGCATACCTGCGCAATCTCGGGGACGATAGAAATGCGAGGATGTGTCGTTCGGCAGCCGTGCACGTCGTCCTTCATCTCGGGGTTCAAGGCGACAACTCGTCGGGGAAGGGTCTCGCACCAGATAGCGTGTCGGAGCTCATATGGCAGGTAGCTGAATCGATGAAATCCTTCTGCACCGTTTACTAATTCGCGCTCCGATATCACAGCAGGCGCCCCCATTGTTGGCCTGTGTTCAGCGCAGTGTCCCGAAATGTGACTGTTATTTGCCTCAGCTGCGAGCACAAGCCTGAGCAGAGAAAACGGGGTGTCGGGGTAGTTAGCAAAAGTCATTCAGGAAGATAAGATGGCAGTAACCGAGTCGGCCCTGCCGAAAAGGGCCAGTGATGCCGGGATAGGCGTCAATGGGGAAAGGGGCCACAAAACAAGGGTTATGCTTGAAGAGCGGCTAACTTTAGGATTCATGTGGGTGGAAGTAATAGTGTCTCACCGCCACTTGTCGAAGAAGGGGTAGCGTGGCCGCCAAGTATGGGAAATGATAATGTCGGCAAATATCCTACTGCGAAACCAGTGCCCACGTAGACCTGAGGCCTGAATATACCTGAGCACGTAAAAGAAGGCCATCGAGCCCCGAGAGATTTAAATTAATTTACTAACTACAATGACCCATTTCCTCTTCCATATAACCTAGGATCATCAGCTTTATGTAGTCATCGGCCTCCGATCTAGATCCGATAAGCATAGTTCAATTACGCGCCGCCTAGATTAGCGCCTTGCATCATCCAGGGATGATGCTTACCTGCATAGTCGCGGCGCCACCGATGCAATCTGACCTGCCCAAGCCCGTCACCTAAAGTTGAAATACTCCACATCGCAGCTTTCACGCCTAGACAAATCTGGCGTCGAGTTTAGGGGCCGATGTCGGTGTTTGCATTGATTGAGATGAAGTTCCATGAAGCTTCTCGTTAGTAACGCTTCTTTGAAGAATAGCGCCAAACCGCCTTAATGGCCTGGTCTTAGAACCCCAGGGAGTTACATCACGGTAGATTCACAAAAAGCACGCTGTCGCTGGACAACTGCTGAAGCAGACAATCCTACCAGGCGTGTCACCACTTCTTGATCTAGCGTCGCTAGCGCTAGCGCAGCGATGCCTAGTGGTTTAAAGCTAGAGCGACCTCGCAGTGCCCACCGTTTATCAACGAGACGGAACGCGCGTGCGACTGCTTATTCTGGGAAGTGGTAGTTTAGTAGATCAGGAAATACGGATCCACTAGTGGAACTTAGCAACAGTCGGATACGGTCTCACTCGCGCTACTTTCGTAGTCGCATTATTTTCAAGCCCTGAAACCACTTGTTTTGTGTTAACGGAAGCTTAGATACTCCGTGGCTTTGGCACAGAAGGTGATAAATATGCTGCTTCAGTACAAGACAACATGACATAGCATCGTCGTGATAAGCTTATTAGCTACGAACAGTGTGACAGGTGTAGATTTTGATGTAGGTCACGGCACAAATGAAAAGGAGTTATGCTCTACGAACTCTAAAATTCTTCATGCGTCTGCAATTCAGCTGTAACTCTGAGCGGTAAAAGGTAATAACCTCTATCGCTCTATGTACATTTCGTAAGTAATGAAATCAAAAAGTTCGACAGATCAAGTCCATCTAATATTTAACACTACCCAACTTGGGACAGTGACATGTGAGTTTTTGAATTGGCTCGTTAATTACTGTGAGCTAGTATGGGACCGATAGAGGTATGATTAAAATCGGAAATATATAGCTATACTAGGTGGCTATTAGACGAGACGACGGGAACGGTTGAGATTATAAGATTCTTGACCAACTGTTTACAAAGCTAGCTAGCCACCCAGCTACTTATCCAGGTAACGGAGCCGGATCTCGTCGATTCTCGTGATGACTGTACGTCATACACAACTAGATACAGAGCATTATCAAGGCAGTGGCTAACTAAAACAGGTAAAATACACGCGATGAATCTAGCTTTTACAGTTAGCAAAAGATCGTGGTCTGACCTAGGTCAGAGGCCCTTTCTAATTAGGAAGTCCAGTTCAACAAGAATACTGATTCTCAGGCCTTATCCTTATCAAAATGGATAGCAGAATATAACTCACTATTCAGCCTAGCTCTCCTTCTTAGTGTCCTTCAACCTTGATTGAACTATGTTCTTATGACTTACGAAGACTGTACATACAGATTATAACGGGCACATTCATATGGGACATTTTTACCATGTGACTTACAAGAGTACGGTAAACGATAATGGCAGTAAACCACTCATAATTCAAGGTCATGTATTACTATATTATATGTTCTCGAGCGGCATTGGATAAATAATGAAATGCTAATAATATCATGTTCAAAATTTGAAGTTAACATCCGATAAGATACCGTGCCACTATTTGACTAAAGCCTACTTTGTTTCTGTACTATATACGGAATAGGATCGATTAATTATATCGAGATTACTCCCGGTAGGTCGACTCAGATACTCTACCAGGTTTCCTTGGAAGTTCTCTAGCAACCTAGGAATCACCCGGCTCTCTTCCAAAACTATACTTCAGTTGAGTACATCCGGCCGAATTTAGTACGGGCGTTGACCAACACTGTAATTACTGTCAGTAACGAATAAAACACTCGAGAAGCGAAGAGGCTTACTAGTTGCCGACAGGATCGTAATGGGCGACAATGTAGACACCGCCCTTGGGATCTCGCGATGCGCCAATTCCGACACGCTGGGTACTCCGCCACACAACCTGGGCTGATAATGATCGTGGTTAGCCTTGATGTTCTTTCAACATTTCACTTATGGTAGCGCACTATAGTGACCATAGCCATTAAAGTCTCCGTTGGGGATAATCTCGTAGTGATAATTTGCAACCTCGTTCGCCCACGACTGGCTAGCGTCTCGGAGATCATTGGAGCCCATCACAGAGCTCCAAAATAAATTTTCACCAGCACGACTGTGCTCCAGGACACCGACTTTATCAGCAAGTTTGTCGGCGTAAGCCTGCGCGCTAGCCTGTAGTCCCTTGTCCCAGCTAAGGTTAGGCACATTAACAACATTGCGGGCCCAATTATGGACGGCCATGGCGTTGTCAATATCATAATCAGCGATGCGCTTGGAAAGCTGCTCAGTAACTCCCGTAGCGTTGATGGGGTTGGCAGTGACCAGAGGCAGGATAATTGCCACGGCAGACGCAACAATCGAAAGGCGCATCTCAAACAGACTTGGATTGCAGTTGGATGGATTAGCAACAGTTCGGATTGGCAACTTGAGACTGTCGCATTTGAATCATGGGTGTTCAGCAAGCATAAAAGCGTCATCAGTATTGTCTAGGAAGTAGGTTTTTTATAGACTGTGTTAGGCTAGCTCTGGAGCTTGGCTTTGCCTCCCTCCAAATGAGGCGTGTAGTATCTAATCCTAACTCCTTCCATCGTGGCAATATTCGACATACAGCAGATTACAAACGAGCGAAGGAGATGCTGTGAATAGAAATAAAATGGTTCGAGTTGTCAATAATACGACGGTCGTGATCAAATTAAGGCATTCTCCCGGAAACGTCTTAGTTGCCGCACGAGATACATTAGTCGTTGCTCGGACATTGGTGACAAGAATGCTCGCTTTAATGAGCATCCCAGTTATTGATCCATCTGTTTAAGCGATATCTCAATAGCGGCGGGTATTAATCATATTTCTTCAGATGCGGGACTAGCGCCCCAAATTAGGCTTAATTGGCATGGAAAACTCGCCTTTGTATGCTGGAAGGATTGGTTTGGTAGGAACAGACGCGCTTGGCGGTCCATTTAGGTGGTATATTGAGCTTGGCAATACGTATTGCAACTCGGAATACGGAATAGGTTCACGGGCTATAGAGATTGTGAGCGCATGTATAAAAGCTCTTCAAGCGTACTGCCCTCCATGCCGTAGCCTGAGTCAACTCGGAACTTTTCCGAATACTCCTGATTCAGGAATGCAGTATTCGTGCATAAGTTGTTGGCTAGAATACTCAGTACCGATGCCTAAGAGTCGTTATACGAGAATCAGTGGATTGGTACGTAATTCGTGCTATCCAAAGAGCTCAAGACAATAAGGGCGATCACAGGAGATCTAAACGCGGATCGGTATGGCTTTATTGGCGAGTCCCACATGCCTCTCCTCGCGTATGTCTGAAACGATATTCATGAAACTCAGCTGCCAACATCCTCCCGACGACACACAATATCAAGATGCGTCTTGCCGTCGCTTAAACGCCTAGCGTGCACACATGCTGCGCAATCGTGAGTGAGCTGCTTAATGAGCTTGGCGCAGCCCCTTTCGGATTATTCGAAATCTCAAGCACAAGCTCCACAACGGTAATTTAAACATCAATTTCTCACTTGCGGTATAAGGGATAGGCATGTCTGCAGGCGATGGAGCAAGCTGGGCTGTAGAAAGTGTTATGCCGCGACTCATAGTGACTCAGACACGGTTGAAGCAACTCTCTTAACTACTAACTACCATAGTGTTAGGTCCAAAATCTTTAAATATATGTTTTAGTCGACGAAGGCGCGGGATCTATTCATCGCCAGTGATATCATGATAAATGAGAACATGAGAGGATATCTCCAAACTTTATTTACGCCGGGCTAATTGCCCTACAAAATAGTAACATGAACAAACCGCCAACAAGCTAAAATAGCTCGAAGACGAAAAATTGATTCCAGCTCTAAAGGTCTGCATAGCTCATTGAGTCTTTCCTCCACGACCAGAAGAGTCGTTATGCTTACGAAGAGTTGACGAAGGTATTGCCAGCTTTGTTCAAGGCACCGTTCGCCACAAGCGTCTCGGCTTTGAAAGGGCTATAGCGAGCAACCCATGACTGAGCATCTAGCCACGGGATTACAATTGCAAGGAAGTCGCTCATCAATTGAACGTCATCGGCAGGGGAGGGCGCGAACTCAGTAATCCATAGGTCCATATTTGTGGTCTTGAAGATGTCATCGACTTGGGTGTGTGCATAGGCGATGTAATCGATGAATAGCTGAGCTTGAGTGGCAGCAGGAGTGACAGGATTGGTGACCGGGCCGTACCAGTGCAGAGCCTGGGCGGCGCAGCGGAATTGAGTAGGGCCTAGGGGGTTGGTGCCGAAGTCCCTAGCGAATGAGCGAAGCCATGCGAGGCCAGACTTGTAGCCGGTAAACTGGGAGACATCGGTGTTGTACGAGCTGATGGCCGGGCAAACCAACTTAACCCCTCGATCGCTGAACTTAAACATATCGTTACCCCAAGCATCATAGGCTTGCTGGGGGGTGGCTTGACAGCCACCATGCCCACGGTCCATATCGGGCTCGTTGTATCCTAGGACGTACGGGGTATCGCCAGCAGCAATCTTCGCGTTGATGCCGTTGACATCACCCTCAGCACCAAGGCCCCAGTACATAGGGATCTGCTGGAACTTCGGGGCGTTCTGGGCGGCACCCCAATTGTAAGCCCACGTGGCCGAGCCAGGCCGAGAAAGAATGTTGGTTATAGAGCCGTCGTTGTAAGCGAGACCCTTTTTGATGCCGAAAGGCGCATCAGTGCGTGCGTTGAGCGTCACGTTGATGCCCGCCTGCTTGGTAGTGCCGAGGGGCATCGTAGCCGCCAGGCCTACCAGGGCCGAAACGAGAAAGACAGACATGGGGTGGATATAAGTGGGGTGCTCACGAAAACAGAATATAAGCGGCGAGCAAGGCCAAGTAAAAGGAGTGATACTTGAGGGCCCTAACCAAACATCAAGATGTTATGCTTCGTCTACATATAATTGTCGAGCGGGCGGGCCCCAGATATATATGCAGAAGAGGCATCGAAAGGCCATGCAACGCCTCTTCAGGTACTGCTAGTTCCTCTCTGCTTGCCCTTGCCGCTCAAAACCCAAACGGGGATGAGGTAAAGTCGAAAGATCAAACCTGACTAAAGATCGACCGAGATCGACCGAGCAGTTAAGCCACATATCGATTCCCCAAAGGAGGTCAAAACACCAGGATTATTGGGGATATCAGCGTTCCCGGGATCAGCATCCCAGTCACCACAGTCTACCAATGTGCACTGCGCCGCGTTAAAGGATTCAATATTCCTACATATAAAAGGACCGGGCCGGCTCAAGCAAGTTGTTTCATTGGGTAGAAATATAGGTTGCAACTTTCTTACAGCTGGTCGATTTGACAAGCAGATGCCTTTTTGGCAGCGGTGACTGATGTAATACTGCGAATAGGCCTGGTTGAGTTCTCGAGAGCTTGGTCACAAAGCCCGCTATTGATGCAAGGTAGCGGCGGTCCGAGAAGAGAAAGCTTCAAAGCATTTGTTAGGACCATACGGGAGCCCTGACATTAGTCGAGTGGTTTCTTATGCCAAGCGCCAGCTGCAGCGACTTCATAGAAGGGACAAGCGAATAGGTAACAGGTCCTAGTCCTAGTTAGGAGTCTAGGCCATTGAGCCGCCTGATAGCTGCAGCGAATTGTGCAAGATATCAGCTTCTTCAATATCCTGCAGCGCGGGGAAGATGACCGCTTACAACGCTGAATTTAACAAATTCGCATCTTCTGGTTCTCTGGCGCACTTCTCATGATGATTATTAATTCTAGCATAACTTTCCAACGATTATGACATTCACCAGTGACATTCTGGATTCTACTTTTCTTCAGGCTATATCAAGTTCTTGATAGTCTCAAATCAATGCTACAAGTCATTTGGTACGTCTTTGGTTAGCAAACTCTGTGCTTCTGGCAAGTATTGAATGTCGACTGAGCCGTCGTCTGCCTTTTCGATGCGTGCTACCCACGTCCTCATCAACTGAAGTACAGCTTTCGGGCTGTCTCGTGCAGCCTACTGTAGGTTAGAAGTGTCGAGAAAATGTTCAATATCCCCAGCTTACCATATGGCCGGCTTCCTCCAGCTCAGCATACCACAACGGCCCGCTGCTCTTCACACGACCAGCCGGAGTACCGGATTCAGTTGTCCATGGCAGGTGCACCCATGGGGCACTTCTGAACAGAGGCTGACCTGGCCACTGAATTCTTTCTAGGCTTTTCTCTAGCCCCTTGGGGTTTACCAAGATATCGCAATCGCTCGCGGTAAATAGCATTGGGACGCGAGTAGACTTGGGCCGGGTCAGAGTTCTCTGAACTTGCTGCAGCGTGCTCATATAATAGTCACCAGAGCCCTGAAACCTGTCATGTACGAGCATGCTAAGAAACTCATAGCGCAGTTTCAGCCCGGCAGACTGCTCCGGGACTTCCAGGACCCCCCTGAAGATGGGGTCAGTATTCATCCATGCCTCCATCTGGAGCATAATCGGATAGCACTGGCCGGGGATTTCACACCACATGCGGCGATCGTACTTATTGACGTGGTGAGAAGTCACCACACTCGTGATTTCCCGGTCGCAGAATTCTCCCCCGCGGGTGCACATTAGGCCATCTCCGGTCCGACGGCATGCTTCCATCATCATATCGCATTTCGGAACGACCATCGCCAATGCTTCACAGGCTGAAGCGTTCATCGTTGCGGAATATTCCTTGAAGGGGTGACATGCCACATCGTACAAAGTTGAAAGTTGCGTTGGCGGGTCCGTCCATGCGCTCATAGATACGAGCGAGGCCAGCGGAATCTGCGCCCCTTTTCCGACCAAATCGTTATATTGAAGTACCATGTCTCCAAACGCTGGAACCCAGCGTCCCCCGTAAGACTCTCCGGCCAAGTGGACGGGATGCTGGGCCAAGTGGGGAAATGCCTCGGCAAAGAGCCTTAGGAAAGCAACGACATCGAGAGCTGCCTCGTTCACCGTGTCTGGATAAGCTGAGGTGTTGTTCGGCTCGTTGACATACGACAGTCCAACACCGGCTGGTTGGTCCAAGAAAACCATGTGGAAGCTCTCCGTCCATCCATGTGGATTAAGCTTAGTGCCATTCAGAGCCTCGTCAAACGAGCAGTCGCCGTTCTCAACAAAGGCGGATGTGACACTAGAGCCGCCAGGGCCACCGGTAAACCATACTAGTACAGGAGTGTCATCCGCAGGATGTCGCGCTTCAAAGTACCCTAGGTTGGGTGGTCAGCTTGATCTACCTGACTCATTAGTAGCCAGATAACGAACAGAAAAACATATGGTGCTCGGCAATGTCAGCCCATCCTGAGTGGCTTGGGACTCCACCATGGCATATCGAGCCCGGCTCATGGTTCTTCAATCGGATCTGATTCGATGGATTGTACCTCGACTTGATAACTTCGTAGCTGGCATGGGCAATACGGGAAAAGGCAATTGCAGATATGAGTAATCTGAAAGCCATGGGGCATCTGTGGTATCGGCCTTAGATGGAACAAGTCTACTTCGCTGGGAGAACGTCGTCAGGGCGAGGATCTAAGTAGGCGTCGCATCGACGCTCCTCATCATTACCTAATCATCACTGTGTGCCGCTCATGACTGACAGCCACCAGGGCTCATCGCCAAAGCTGCCTATTTTAGGCTTAGCCCTGAATCGGGTCCATTTGCTCCATTAGGCTTGGCCTCTCGTAGGCACCGATAGACATACAGTCCATGGCTGGAAAGCTTGGTAGCGTGGGAAAACTGAGGCCAGTGTGGCACGGCCTTAGAGTGGAAGTGCTTTACTACTAAAAATTCAGGTAACTAACCTCTGGAGATTACCTACTATTTAGGTGACTTGAAATGTAACTACTGGACCTCTCACTAGCTAGGCATTAAACCTGCACATACATCAATCCTAGGTGCCAGGCCCCCTTGTTGCCCAGGTACTTACCAAGCAAACGAGCTTTCCAGCTATGGGCTGTACATTTTGCCTTACCGACGGTAATCCTAAGAGACACAGAGACGAGAATAGATAAAACAGGCTATTTACCATCGAAAGTAAATGTATTCCTATGCAAATCATTTTTTTTCCCCGGGGTGTAGCTTGGCGCAGCTCAAGAGCGGGTAAACAAGGGCAGTAGACAGAAGACGCAGCGCTTGCCACCGCCACCCCCATCGCCAGCTACAGCTGTGGGCTAGGAATGAAATTGGCAATCAGATGCCAGGATTGGTCATTCTACTATGGGAATTTGAGCAGAGCGCCATAGACTAGGAGAAATTCCTTGTTTGCGATAAGCGGCCGACGAGCCTCGCGCTACTCTAGGGTCGAACCACCAACATCGTTCCAACCTAGGAACCCGCTTTGGAGAAAAGGCAACACAAATGCAGGAACAACTTGATTAATAACTTGAACATGCCGACACGATTTACCCTGGGGAGGTCTTCCATGTTTCAAAGAGGTGTATCGCTCAATGCCACCCTGCTGGGCCAAACGTCTCTCCCGGGTCGAGCGTCTGATATCTGCAATCTCGGAAGTCGCAAGTTGAGGTGTACTGAGTAGTACCCCACCAGTCGGGAACCGTAACCTCGGAGTTAGTAATAGCAAAAAATTGCACCAACGCTGACAGAGCAATGCCCCCGGTAAGTGCCGTAGAGAGCACAAGCGCGTACTTGGCCCACCATCCGGGCCAGCGGTCCTTGATGTACACGCCAAAGAACCAAGAAAATGGAAGGCTTTGCCACATCATAGACAAGTTGAGAGGCGCCCACATTATTCCGCCCATCACTATTGCTAACATTAGTTCGGCTCATTGAGCAGTTCCGATTCGCCAAAGGCACCTACTCATAACAATGGGATGAGCGTAACGAAGGATGCTCATCGGCCATCGCTTCTTGGCGAAGTACCACGGAATTGGCCACACAAGCCCGGCAATCATAGCCAGCATTATCTTCCAGTACATGGCGTCGATGTGCTAGTTGCGCGAGGATGCCGTCAGCACGGTGGATGCCAGGATTATCCGGGCAAAGAGCAAGCGGTTCCTCACAGTGAACAGCCTCTCGGGCCCAATCATGCCCCAGAGCAACGAACTGGAGAATCCTGTCTGCGTGCTGCCGCAGACCCAGTGTACGTTGACTGCAGGGTTACACAAGCCCTCGATAGACAACTGGAAGTTCACCACTGCTAGAACAACGAAGGACGAGACAATGGTGGATACCACCTGTGCAGCAAACATCTGCTTTGGGGGGATCTTGCAATAGTGTCCAAGTTTAAGATCTTGTACAAAGGACAGGGTTTGCATAAGTACTGAGTTGCCCATAAGCTTGAAAAGAAGGAAAGCGGCAGGCTTATTCTGCGCAGCGTAGCCCCCAATCTGACGAGAGGCCACCAACAGTTAGCTTGGAAGATTAACGCAGTTATATTGTTTATGGCCCTTAATATCTCGATTAAGCATCGCCGACATACCACGTCGAAATAGATCTCTAAACTTGCTTCATAGCCAGAAACTGACATGACAGCGCCAATCGGGATTACAAAGGCAGCCGATAGAAACAGTCCCAGTGGGATGATCCCTAATTGTTAGGATGGGATGTTAGCTCTGATTCTGGCACTTTTAACCCTTTCTTACTCAATCTCGGGGCCAAAGACTTACATCCTGGTGTCTGCGTTGGCCAGCCATAAAGGGCTGCGAAACCTAGGGCGCCAGCACCAATTGCGACAGACCCATACCAGTACTGTGATTAGGGTGGTAGTTAGTGCTACTCACCTTGACAGCTCATCTCACAGTGCCACTTACTTCGGGAACCTCGGGATATCTGGATATCAATCGAGAATGGATGTCATTAAATCCTGTATGAGCGGCCGTCCTTTTGTACGCATTCCGGAATACCTTTACAATCATCTTGCTGTACCAGAGGCAAGTGAACATGAGGATCGCGGGAACAGTCTTGCTAACGAATCAGCATAATCCGAATGGTTAATAGGAGTTACAGGCTCACAGCAAACATCATTCCATAGCGCAAGATAGACGCTGCAGACATAAAAGGCGGCGAATATTCTTCATAGGCTGTCTGGTTCAATGCACCATCCGGTCCAAGAACACTCCGCGCTGAATAGGTCTCCCCAGTGTTGTCGTAGACATACTGAAAAAATATTAGACTTAACGAGTTTCCTATAATCGTATACGCGATCCCCTATCTGCGACGGAATGCGGGGACACGTTGCTCATTTTATCTAGACAAAGAGTCCAAGGAGATGTGGTGTGGTGGGGTATAAGAAGAGAACAAAACCTACCCAGCTGTTGATAGGGAGGTATGCGGTATACCAAGTATTTGAGAAGAATACCGGAATGATGACGCACACTGCCCAGACAAAGCACGAGAATATAATCTGCACAACGATGAAGAAGGGGTTATATATGGGGTCAATGACGCCAGCAAACCAATTCCAATCGAATGAGTTGACAAAGGGATTTAACCCTAAGTTGAAGTAGTAGCTTCCCGTTAGGATGGACAGAGTAGCGTTAGTGGGAGAGATCCACGTCATCCAGTTGAAGAAGGTGAGTACGGGGAAGATAGTGTTTGGGAGCCAATAGTAGCTAACGTCTCGGTTAATATTGAGGGTTCGCAACGGTAAACCGAAGGGCCTCCACGTACAGAAACATGCATCCCATAACCACGAAGAAGAAGTTGAATCTGGATATCTTCCAACTGTGCACGTGAGAATCATTTGCGTTGTGTAGAGCGTTGTTCAGCGCAGCTTGGCTCATCACCCAGTAGTAAATCATTTGAGGGGGATAAACCAGGAAGCGACGGACAATACCGGCGAGCCCGAAACCTATAAGAGTGACATTGTCAGCATGCCATCAAGTGCGGAAGAGACGTTTGGATTTAGAAACTAGATTTACTAGTATCGGTGACGTATTGGAGAGTTCTTGAAGCTAGGAGAGAACAGGGCTGGCCGACGTAGGGCCGAAAACCCACTGATGGTGTGGTTCCTTCTCTATTACTTACCGAACAGCTGAATAGATAGGATCGCACAAATCTGGTAGCCCTGGTTCTTTTCAGCGGACTCAGGCGGTTAGGTAGAGGAAGGCCATAACCACGTACCCACTGGCCGGCCCACTCCAGGTTGAAGAACATGGGCAAGCGTTGTTGAAGGAAGATGGGCGTAACAAAAGACACACCTATGGTTCATAAATTAGACATACCGGAGGAGTTGCGGAGGATTCAGACTTACTGCTCGTACTGACATTGCACATAATGGTCTGTAGATCAAAACGTCAGCCCTGTATGGATCATCGAGCCTCACGTCGATACTTACAATCAGCATGTGTTCCTTGATCGTGAAGGGTCCGGGATTGAGGGTGAACGCGAATGGGCTGTCCTTCAAAAACACAACTGTGGGCAAAAATGCAGCGCACAGGCGTCCCATGGGATACGAGAATAACTGGGCGATGTAGACCGAGACGGAGAGTGTCGGGTTCCTGGGTGCAAAAAACTGGTTGAGGCCCGCCAAGCCAGCCGACCAAATGAGACCAATCACCCACGCTCTGACTGTGCCGCAAGGCGTGTTCAGATCGTCTTGGTTCGAAAATGTAGATCGGACTTCGCGATAGACCGAGTTTCCACGGAAGACTGCTGCGACGAGCCGCGTTTCCACCTCCAGTGGGAGGTCGACTTTCTCGTCCGACACGCTCGCGCGGGACACAAGCTCCAACACGGCAGTTGTGAACTGCTTCGGGATAAGCATATCGTCACTTTCAAACTGTCAGTTCACCATTACAAAGACACAGCGGCGGCAATTGTCTAACCCATGCTCCACGAGATACTCGTCTAGCAGCGCCCGAGCCTCGTCCAAGCTTAGAGCACTGGCCATGTCGGCAGCCTTCTCCAGGTCGTCTTGTGAAATTCCATATTTTCGATAGTCGCTCTCCAACTGAGTCCGAATCAACTCGTCGGCTGCATCTGCTTGCTGACAGGGTGGTCAGGCTGTTCAGTCTCGCGTCCTAATACAGCAAACTGGGAGAGGGCCACCGACCTGTGTGACGGAGATATCGAGGGGGTTGACTTGCTTCTCTTCTACCTCTGGTTCCATCTTGCTTATCGACCAATGGGAGGGAAATGTTGTCAGTAGGTCCGGCAATCTCGTCTATTATGTCGCATGAAGCCAAGGCAGGGCGCAAGGAGGGATTCGATTGTGGCACCTGGAGAACACCTAAGAAGGGCGCTGCTATCTACTGCCGTTGCGCGTGGGAGTCGTATGTGCTATGAATTCGAACTAGACTCTGGTCATACCCTCCATCAAGTGGCGTGGGGAAGTTTGTTATCGCTTATCCTACCCCAAACACACACCCACCGATAGAATGCCGGTTATCAGTATCCTAGCCTCAGTCCAGGGGCGGAGAGGAACTAGTCAGTCGATGTCAGACCCCGCATCTCAGATCTGATCCAATCGAGCCTAGGCTAGCCATGAGATAGGGTCTCTCCGCTAGCCGGGAGCGAGCAAGGCACATGGCCGCCACGACCCTTTTCGGGATGGCTCGTCCTATTCCTATAGTGGATGGCAAGAGCGAGGACCACCCAGAGCTGCATCTGATGGCACAACAAACTCTCCTAGCACTCCGGTGCCTAAGGTACAGGAGCCCCCACCTTTATCGTCGTACTCTATCTTCGCATTTCGCTTCGCGGTAGACCAACGGTGGCTTTCAAGCAATCCGGGGCCCGCAGAACAGACAAGCCCGCCATCGATTAGCCGGCGACTTACTGGATCGCTATCCTGACCTGCTTGCTAAGCGCAGTCCACGACGACCTAACTTACACGGCGAGCCTGGCCAAAACGATTATATCGGGGTAGCATCATGGAACATGTTTTACAACCATCTAGGCGTGCTGTTGGCAACCTCCAGTCGGGCGCATTCATTGATCTCGAAGATGAAGTCAGCAAGCTCCCGTCTTACGACCCACAGACGTGCCCATCCGGCCTCATCAACCTGTCGGGTGCGGTCAACAATCTCATGGGTGACCACATGAGGCAATGCGTGAGCGACTTTGCGGCACACTATGAGCTGCCCAACGGTTTGCGATTTCCTCCGCAGAATGTAGCTGGCGCATTAGCTAAGTATTCATCATCAGCAACTCGCTATGGGGGAGTGATTGGACCTGAAGGCAAGTGATCTTTAGAGGAGGGATGGCGTATTTTGCCCATTAGGTGCTTCACTGCTAACAAGGACGCAGAACTGTCACGGGCAGTTGCCAGCTTTGTCAACCGGCATTTCTTGCCTGCGTCTCCAGTGTCTCCAGACATGATCCTGAGCACAAATGGGGTATCCTCGCTGATCGATCTCTTGTCGTTTAATGTTTGCGATACAGGAGAAGGGGTAATGGTCATCACACCAACCTACATGATGTTTCCTCACGACTTGTGCGCCAAGACCGGAGTACAGCTGATCAAGGCCGATCTCAGCGATATGGAAGCCCAGTTCAGCGCGGCTGGTGCTGACCAATTGGTTGTGGCTTTGAAAAGAGCGTATGAGGCTGCTCGGGCTCAAGGAATCCCCGTGCGTGCTCTACTCATTTGCAATCCTTGCAATCCTATGGGTAGGAGCTATTCACGCAAGTCACTGGTGGCCGTTGCCCAATTCTGTGGCCAGAGGGCTATGCATCTTCTTGCCGACGAGATTTATGCCATGTCCTCCTTTGACTCCGGCGAGGGACTCGACACATTTACCTCGGTGCTAAGTCTCGAGGATGACCCTGAAAGTAGCATCTACAAAGAAAACAAACATTCTATGTATGGAGCAAGCAAGGACTTCGGAGCTGGCGGCTTGCGATTAGGCTTCCTTATCACGCGGAACGAGTTGCTCTGGAAGACGTGCCGACGTCTTGCATTGTTCACTTGGGTTACATGCTTCTCAACAGCCCTCTTCACTCGCCTCCTCGAAGACGTACAACGCGTTGACATGTTTATCAGTGTCTACCAGGAACGTCTCCGTAAAGCTCACGATTTCGCTACCAGAACTTTGCGGAAACATGGGATACCTTTTTTCCCGGCCAATAGTGGCCTGTTTTTGCTCCTTAATCTATCCGAGTGGCTGTCGTACTTCAACGACTCTAATACAAACGAGAGCCAAGAGGCAAAGCTCTGTCGGTATCTCGCATTCAAAGCGGGGGTGTTTCTGAACATGGGAGAGGTTAGTACTCGACTTTTCACCTTCCAAAATACTTTTTAACATGTAATAGCTGTCTCTTTCGCCTATCTCAGGTTGTTTCCGCATCGTTTATGCTACCAACCCCGAGGTTGTCGAACTCTCCGTCGCTCGACTAGCGGTAGCTCTCAAGACGCTGGAAACGAAGTTAGACGTTGAGTATATCCCAATCCGGCAAACAAACTCAACGTTATCTTCTATCGGATCGACCAACAATGCGACTATCATGAAAGGGCCGGAAGTTGTCGGCTGGCGAAAAAAGGCGATAGAAGCCAACGTCTCTTACAGTTCCTATCCTGCTTTGGAAAATAATCAGGCACGTCAATGAGACACGTCGGGAGTAGCTGTTATTATGAGAAAATTGAAGTAGAAGAAACATTTCACTAGTGAAGAGAGCATTATTGAGCATCAAACTTCGGTAATTTTATGCCGCTAGCTGGGTTGGGCTGATCTTCTTATAAATCATCGTTCTCTATGATTTCATACTGGTAGGCTTCGACCCTTTTGCGTGATCGAGGCCAGAATTCGACTACAAATGGTTCCTGGCCGACTCTTTTGACTTTCAACGACAAAGTGGCATCATACGAGCTCCGAGCTGCGTTGTACGCCGAGCTATACAACAGTCGTACTTGGTCTCCGTTCCTCAGTCCCGAATCTTCCGCCCTTGACCCTTCCAAAAGCCCAGTGATGGTATGCGAGCCCTCCAAAATAGACCGCTCCTCGAACCCGAGCTCAAAGCTGTACAAGTCTTTGCGAACCAGCCTTAGGGGGAAAGGAACACCGTCAACGCTGTTGAGAGTCGGCACCACAATATTACCCGACTGCATATCGCTGACTAGGAGACGGGGAAGAGAATCATCGTGAAGATACGACCCACAGAGCGTCAGGTAGTCCAATATGGTGACAGGTTCGCCCTCCTGGCTGCGGACGACCATCTCTACAACCACATCGTCTAAAGACTTCTGGTGGGCCGAAGCCTCACGAATGAGACCATTCATCTGCAGACCAAAGGCAAATCCACGACCGTACGGGACACGTTGAGCATGGGACGTATTCCAGGTGATTTTCGACACCTCGTCCAGGTTTTCCGAAACAAGAGGATTCGTGAAGTAAGCTTGTAGCATATCGTTGAGTTCGCCGATGTACACCCGCGGCATGATCAAGCCGAGACGGTAGCGGAGGAGCAACTGATAATACTCTGCAAGCCCCTCCGTATACCAATTATCGGACGGGCCCCCAAGAAGAACCCAGTTGTGCACCATTTCGTGAGCCAGCACTCTTTCGCGCTGGAGAAAAGTGAGGGGGTACTGCTGCTCAGTATCGTCGTAGCCGTAGGTGAAGGACCTGGCAAGCGCAGTCCCTGTGTTAGAGCCAGCGAAGGGGTTATAGCGCATAAAGATGCGATAGCTATCGCCGCTGTCTCTAAAGAAGTCTCGCATCTTCTCGAAAATGCTGTGAAGACGACGGCCGAGTTTGAATGGCTCTAAATTGGGACTTCCGAGCCAGTATATATTGAACGCACTCAGTTCCCCTGTGTCTCCACGCTCACCCCCCGCGAGGGACTTGAGGGGACCCACGGCATAAAATACTTGCTGGAGCTTGGAAAAGTGATGTAGTCCGTCCAACTTGGTGTGTGTGCCATCGCCGAAGCTCCAAGCTGCAGTGGTGCTCGGTGGGGCACTAGAGAGGTTCCACTGCAATGTAATAGAGACATTTGGATTGCGTTGATCTGGCGGCACCGCGAGAAAGCCGTAGCCCGAACCTATCATGCCCCCATGGTCCTTACGGAGATCCAAAGACGGGCCATTCCTTGTTGCGGCAGACACTTCTCGCGGAAGTGCCGTGTAAGAGATCCGCACAGGGCCAGTGGTTGAACGCATTAGAAGCCAGGTGGCCATCTTAAAATTGCCATCGGCCCCAGTTTCGGATGACTGCCCCAGCGATAGAATACCTTCATCATCCCGAGCGGTGAGACCCTCGGCGGTTATGAATCCGGCGTCCACTCCCGCAACCCAGGTCGCGAGAGTTACCAATTTCTGTCTGTTGCGGAAGACGTTCCCGGTGATGAATTGGTCGACCTGCAATGCGGAAACACTATTGTTGGCATCAAACCGGGGCGTAAGAGTGACTTGAAAGCCGATGCACTTTGTTTCTGCGACATTTGACATGGCACCCGCGAGGGGCGAGGCTATAAACAGGATCACACGCTTCTTCATGGCGAAACAATTCAGCGCTCAATGCCTGGCCGGGCTTGTTTAGCACGCAGGCAGCGCTGCTTATCATCGCCAACATGCGGCGGTAGGCTCGAAGGTTTCAGATGCGATCAGCCAGCTGAAAATGTTCTAGCCCACATTGTCGCCAACAGGGTGTATCGACTCTGCAGGCTCAGACCTGCTGTTGCTGACCTATCATGAAGCACCGTCGTTGGCTCGCTATGCTTTGCCGCTTTAGGAAGTGGACCATGTTGAGCCCCGCCGTTGCAGAGCGACTAGTCTCACTATCACGGAGGGGCCTAGACGAAGCTGTCATAGAACTCTCCGGGTTTACCAACACGCTTCAAGCTGCTCGTGCGTTTCTCCATCTTGATCCTACCCTTTGGTGAGTATTGCAAGGCTAATGATCTTTATGCGCAGAGAGGACAATTCGAAAGTGGGGAGGGGCCTCGCTTAGCCTGCCAGTCCTCAGGGATCATCGAGTCTCGAGAAGACGAGGGGGTCGAATACCGTGGCTAGAAACCTGTCTGGTACGGAGCTTCATTGATACGACTACTATGGATTCTGTTGGTTGTCGCTCAATGCGACACATCTGACCTGGAATTGTATAGATATGTCGGCAGATGCTTTGCAGTGCGGACGAAGACCACTAGCTCGTCTACTTGCGCAGGCGGTTATAGTATCTCTGGCTACGTTGACTGGGGTAAGAATATCACTCACCTCACCTGAGCCTTGCGCACCGTTAACCTTAGCCGCCCATACCAGACGGGAATCACATGTTCTTCTAGGTATTCGAGAGCCGGAATGTTGCCGCTACAGATCTCATGACTCTATGGCTCACTGGCGGCCTAGGTGCATCAAGCGTTTCCATCCGGATCTTGGAGGAGATGGAAGCGTGCTTGCTCAAAGACAACTCGAGCTCGCAGAATCCGTACGCCTGGAACTAGGATGTCATTATGATCTTCGTAGACCAGCCTTGAGCGTGGGATACTCGCATGGTAGTCAGCGGGTTCACACTCCCGGAAAGGCCAGCGATGGCCTCTATACCTCCTTGAACATTAGTTTACCGCCAAGGCTCAGTTGGCGGCCCGCGAATTCTCTATGGCTAGGGAGAATTATGGTGGGAGCTAGGTACCGGCCCTTGCAGATCGCATCCAGATCGAAAACGCTCCGCATTGGTCAAACTAGCTGTGACAACTTCTAAATATGGAATCAGCCAAATCAAACTAAAAGGAATTATGAAAGTAAACGGGCTAACAGATCAAACGGTCCAGCACCGCGGGTTCTTCGAGAGAGGCTGCCACACTCCAGGTGCTTCTCTCAACACATCACAGTGTGCAACGATTGCTTCCGCTAGAACGCGCTGTGAGGAACTAGAGGCAGCATGCCCGGACAGCTGCTCCAATCAAGCTGCATGCCAAGTATCTAACAAGTACTACCAGGCGCCTGAATGGTTTCAAATCCTCCAATTCCCATAGAACCCCTACAACCTACGAGTCAACTACACGGAGAACCCCGAGCTACGCCCTAAGAATCCTCTAGGCCTTCTCGAATAACAAAAGAGTCCCAAATTCCGACCATAGCCTGGAATCAATAATGTCAGCGTGCCGGTAACTCAAGATTTCTTCAAGAGCGATGAGGTCGGTTATGCTTCGCATCCGCGGATCACGAAGCTGGTTGACGAGGTATGTCTTCTGATTATGCAGTGGATCTTGCAAGCATTGATTCTGATGATTGTAGAACATCCGAACGGTCATCTCCGCGAGAAATCTAGATTGGCTCTGCCATGCGAGGTGGATGAGATTTTTGTCGATAGTCTAGTTTGGTACGGGAGCGTGGAATTTAGGACTGAGGAGTATTGATCAATCCACTAGCCCTGAATAAGTATCCGCTCTAGTCTCTGGCTTTGGGGATACTGCAAACATCACTCTCTCTTGTCCTTTATGGAGATAGACCAAGCGGGACACATTGTCTCGCGAGACCAACCCCCTGTCTCGCTGGCGTTGATCAACCTTTGGATAGGAGGGGTTGTACAATATAAACCACTTCACAGCTCCGCTGTTTAGGGACGCAGTTCCTTTTACTTTCGCTCTCTTAATGCCAATTTACGATATCATGGAAAGGCTCCCCTGTGGCGATGCTTCGACCCATAAGCATGGCCTTGAACTGGGCGCCGTGAGAATATACGGTTTCCCACTCCTCCGTTCCATCGAAGTCAGTATAAATGTGCAGAATAACTCGTCCCCTTTTCCGTTCCTCTCTTATTCTAGCGAAAGTCGAGCGTAGCAACCATGGGGGGTTAGTGGAACCGGTCGAATTCGCCTGGCCTTCCAAGCGGTCCATCAGCACGTCAAGGGCTTCGATCACCCCTGGATCTAACGATTGCAGCGCTAGGAGCCCCAGAACAAAACATACACCAAGCTGGCTCTGGTCATCTCGTGCGTATGCCTTGGCATCTATTCCTGCTAAGATCTGAAGCAGGACTGTGGTCCACGGGTCATTATAGGCAGGTTGAGACAGATCGGAACCCGTGCAGGCATTGATGTTCTCTTGTGAACAGAGGCTTTGTGCAGCCGCGTAACGCATATATGTCATGGCGGCCGCGTGCGAATGAAACCTCAAGGGCGCGAATCGTAGTGCCTTAGGCTTTCCCCGCAACTCTTCCTGGCTATGAGAAGTGGTGGTCCAGATTGGAAGGGCCTCAAGAGGGAGGCTATCGTGCCAGTTGTCAAGCTCTCGTCGAAGCTGAGACATTTGATCTAAAAAGCTCTGCTCCGACCTCGACTGATACAAGCCTTCATCGGGAGCGCCTCCTTTCCCAATAGAAGCCAGGTCTCGGCGCCACGAGTTGTAGGAAGGCCATGATGAATTGATACCGACAAGACGCGAGAGCATGACTCTATGATTGACCTCTTGACTCTCGCACAGAAGCGGTAGCAGTTCCTGGTTCCTAATGCTTGACTCCCTTAGGATGCGTAGGAGAGGTTCACGTGTTCCCAAGGGGAAAATAGTGCTGCCTTCACCCCACATGGAGCACTGCGAGGAGTACCAACATCGAAACGGGACCCATGCACACAAGAGACGTTTCCCAAGCTCCCAAGCGGCCAATTCCGTGATGTGCTGCGCAACCAGGCTGTCTGCCTGCATGAAATGCGTAAAGCCTCCTTTAAATGTGCCAATCTTGGTCTCGATGCGCAGGAAGAGGGAGAGCGTGGCAAGAACAACGCATACCTGTGAGATATGCATGCTTTCCGGTCGATCTTGAGACTGTGCCATAGCCTGCAAGGAGAGGCTGTAATACTCAATGCGCTGACTTCGCCCGTCCCTGTTGCCCACGATCTGCTCGTGCTCGACCCATCTGAGCGAAAGCAGCGCATATTTAAACGGAGTGTTAGCGTGTCCGACACCCTCCCAGACCTCGCGAAAGACAGGTGGCAGTTGGCTGGGAAAGTTGTGACTGAGCCACGCGTCGTCGACAGTTCCTGGCTGCCTTTCATGGCTGTCTGGAAAAGAAGGATCCGATAGGAGATTATGTGTTGACGGCGTTGTCCCAGGAGTGGAAAATTGCTCGATGGTGTAGTGAGTCCTAGGTGCATCGGGTGATGAACCCTGTGTCGCGGGCGGCGTAAAAGGTTCTACCCGAAGCGATTGGTGGTCACTTGGTGGGCTCGTACTAAGACCTAAGGCGACAAACTGCCCATCGTCGTCTCGGGTTCTGGTCAGTGGCGAGGAGGCTGCGGACCCATTGCCCGCTCGAATCGCCGCCCACTTCCTAGCCTCGATGCCCTCTACTCGTCGGCCAACGGATTCGGTGTCGTCACGGAAGACTAGAGGCACGCCATAGCCTGTACAATGGACTCCTAAGCGATCGCAATTCTGACATGGCCCGGGCTTCCTTTCGTCGCACTTGACCTTTCGCCTTCGGCTATGGTGCGTGCATCAGTTAGTGATTATCGCCAAGGTTGTGCCCTAGGGCGAACCAGTAGAGAACAGAACTACACCGCCTCGAGCCCACGTCCCCGGTAATCCTTTCGAGGTTGCTCACCACGTGTTGCACCCCGACTTAGTGCGAGTGATGGGGCTCTTGCGGGTATGCATGGCGGTGGCCTCGCTCGGGAAGCGACAGCATTACGAGTTGATTGCGTGCGCGGCGGTCGAAGACTGCTGGGCCGACCAGATGCATGGAGTAGGTACCTACGATTTGGGTGGGGATGCCGTAGTATCTACTTTGGAGATTCGGAGCTAGCTGTTATCTCGCGTTTTTACCCCCATCGGGGAGGCGGGAGCTCGTGTCGGTATCGGCTACTGCATTAGGGTTGGGATTAACCCCATTAGTACATGCCCCCCGATACTGAACATTCACCACCTTTCAGCCATGTTGCCTCCACTTCAAATCTCTTTGGTTGGCAAACGGTGAACTAGTGCATCGCCAGTGTTTCTCGAGGAAGCCCGCTTAGCGTCAAGACATTCCTATCGCAAGTTTTGCCCCGCTTACATCTGCTCGCATGCTATGGTCCCTCGAAGCTACCTGATCATGTGTCGGTATCTAGCTTTGCTCACGGCGCTGGCACCAATGGTGCTAAGCGGCACTCTCCCTTTCCACGAGACACAGAGACCTCTCGGTGCACCCAAGGAACAAGTATCACCCAAGAAAGGTGGCCCTGTGTACTGGCAGGATGACCGAACCTGCCGAGCAAACACCTCACACTTCACTGGCAACATGCCTGTGTCAGCAGATAAGAATCTATTCTACTGCAAGCAGTTCACCACTATTGTATTTGCAGGCTATGGACCCATGATACTAATAATATTGTTTAAGCAGGGTTTTTTGAGAAGCGTGGAGGAGGAGCTCGGGATGCTAAAACTATTCTCTGGCTGAACGGGTAAGGAAATCGCGCCATACTTGTCTTCAAGCCTAAAACCGAGTGCATTGCATCCTCTAATTCCAGACCATCTCCGCATAGCGGCCCAGGTGCAAGCTCACTACCTGGCCTGTTTACTGAAATCGGCCCTTGCGAGTTTGACGCCCCGAATTCCACGGTCGTCAATCCTGATAGTTGGGTGGACTTTGCAAACCTTCTATTTCTAGAGTCAGTTGGGTATCCGTATATCCGCACAGTTAGTCCTTGTTCTCATCGTAGATGATAGCCAACCAGCAGGCGTCGGTTTCTCGACTGCAGGGGGTGACTCAGCCCCAGTAACGCTCGGGGAGGCCAGCGACGACTTCTCCGCGTTCCTGGTCCAGTTCGTCCATGCCTTTCCAGAGTACTTCAGGCAGGGGCTCTACATCGCAGGCGAGTCATTTGGTGGTCGCTATGTACCACGATTTACAGCGGACATTATACACAACAAAGCACTCGGCAAATTCAATAATCTTGCCCTCGAAATCAAGGGTATTGCTCTGTTCAATGCCCTTGTCGACGCCATGTACACATTGCTCGGCCACTACGAGCTATTCTGCACAGATCACTACCAAGAGATTCTCCGATTTAACAGAACGGCTTGTGCAGAAATTTCTGCCGCCACGACTGCGGCGGAGACAATGAAGGAAAACTGCCAGACCACTCTTGACCCGGCCGTTTGCCGAGCTGCTCAAGAGTATGCCACTGAAAACATCTACAAGTTCTTTCAAGAAGAGGTCGATGCACTACGACACAGCCCATACGACTGTAAGTAAAGGTGAAACATTTAGAGCTCAGGATGACATCTAAAATAGTGCGTATCGCAGTACGACTAGGGTGCGAAAGACCACCCATTTGCATACCCCCCTCGGAGTTCTCGGTAGAGCCCTACCTCAACTCTCCCGAAATCCAGTCTCTGCTCGGCATAGCTAAGCCTGTTAAATATGAACCCATTAACTTCCCTCTTAATTCGAAGTGGGGGGCCCAGGTAAGCTTCCTTTCTAGAAGTCCCGACATTGGATATTTATGAGCAGCATCTTGTCTTTTCTTCTCTTCATTTTGTTTCTCCCCTCCAACTTTCAAGAGGAATATTTCCCGCCAATACTCTTGTTAGATACACCCCTGCACTTTTATAAAATCAGGATCTCAGGTACTGAGCAGGTGCGCGAGGGTTTAAGTTGATGGTTGTGCTGAAACTTTCCAAACGATAGTCTGAGATTTCGATCCCCACCGGCATGAATATATCGTACATTTTGAACTCGACAAACTTAAGACTCTTAGTAGTGAATGGAAATTTGGACGTTTCGACGTAAGGTATAACTCGCAAGGCCCAGATCTAGGCTGTCTATTGACTCTACTCGCAGAACATCCCCCGGCACGTTCAAACAGTTCAACGAGCTACCATGGCATGGGAGAGATCAGTTTGTGATGTCCCCACTTAGAGACTGGCATTTTTATAGCCCAGGAGGGAAGCTGAGTGTGGGAGGTCAGATGAAGGGCTCGGGACAAATGCAAGTTTTTGGCGTGGACAATGCTGGTCATATGGCTCCCGGAGATCAGAAAGGCCCAGTGGCATCGTTGGTAAGAGATTGGCTAGAGCAATAAGCGTGAGATGCGTTGTACTACCCCGCATACTTCGATGTAGCAGCCATGCTTGCACAAGCCCAACAACCCATTCTAACCCTGAGCCCTTGGGTTAGACTATCACAATCAAATGTTCCAGGCTCTCACGCTAGGCTTGTTCCGAATGCAGTCGGCACAGACCGTACTAGCCGTACTAGCTTATTCAGACTGTAAGTTACGCTTCCTAGCACATTAGCAAGATATTATGAGTTGCAAAGTTCTGTTTCTTCTCTGAAGTCTTCTACTTCCTCTTTTATGCCAACCTGCTACATTCTATCCACCGAATCCACTTACGACTTCCTCGACCTGCGGTTAGCAGGAGCAAGAATATTTTGTGTGTCTACCCATGTTATATCTCTCGTACGGAACACAAGTTAAATTAGCTGAGCCAAAATTGCTTCACTAGAGATATAAATCCGTAACCCACCTTATGCTCAGACTTGCACTTGTGACACATCCTAGGAAATATCCATTAGAAGGTAGCCATTCCAGTACAAGTCTCTCATTAAGTGGAAATTCCGGAAAAGAACCCCTCCCCCTTCTAAAAAAAACCCCTTGGAAGGCTGAAGGCTGAAACAAAAAGGAACTGCCTGAACGTAGACGGCTAGCTATCGTGTTCAATACGAGTGATTCAGGTCAATTTAGAACTTTCTGTTTTTTGCTATTCCTCGGATATATTTCCATTATTAGGAAAGGCAGCGATTACAAGCAAGACGAGTATTATCTTACGAATTATCTGTTGCGACTCCCTAAGCCTTTGTGGCAGAGTCCTAGCCACCGCTAGCTCATCAACCGAAGATGAATAACACCGTGCCTCGACAGAGTCCGCAATTCACGTAGTCAGGCATATTTAATTTATATTCGGTACACAAACAAGTTACGGCCAAATTTTATCAGTTTCCAGCTACACTTGATCCTAGCGGCTATCGCAATGATGGCAGAAGTCCACCCAAGTATCACAGATGTAACAGTCTTCATTTACGGGTTCCAAGGGAAGTGGAGTAAACTTATTAATCCTAGAAACGTATCAAATTTTCCGCTTCGCGCTTAACGTTTATTGTGTTCACCATGCGTCGTAAAAATATTCACTTTTTCGTTAGTGCGTATACTTTCGGGTCGAGGCTTTATTCTCGGCTCTGTAAGCGAATTTACTATCGGGTAGGGCTGCTGCTGCGGTTGATGCGCTTACTTTCGGCTGATACAATTATTCTCGGTTAGTGCAATTCCTTTCGGCTGGCATATTGATTTTTGGTTAGCACACCTTCTATCTCTATCGCCCCTTGAAATTGTCCTCAGATTATAAAGTGTATCACGGCATCATGATGGGGCCGTTGAACATCTTTGTCGAGTATAGACGCATCAATTGCTCGCGCCATGGACTCAATCATTGATACAGCGCCTGCTGAAACCAGGAGCCGGGCGTTGTTGGAAACCACATCTCGACTTCTAGCCTGCCTAGCGAACGAGCGACTGGTTTCCGTCTCAATTGTTGACGGGAATAAGGAATTGGAATTACACCTAGCCCCCCTTCAGGATCAAGATTACGGTATATGCTTCATTATAGTCCCACTAGCAGAAGGGACGACATACAGCGTTCGAAATGGAACTCTGATACCAGAGCTCGACCCCAGCGACATAGTACAACCTCCGACCGTTGTAATTACAAGCAGCCCAGATGGATTACAATACACTGAGCCACAACCGGACAAAGTATTTGAAGTTGTTCAACCATGGATCTGTCCTGATACTGTCGTTGGAGAAAGAATACGGCAAGAGTTGAAAAACTCCGCTGACAACCAAGGTACTTCTGACACTCAGTGCCCTTTCTTCACTTTGTTAAGCATCTTCAACAGAGAAATGGCTCCTGTGGGCTCAAAGTCGTCCGCTACCCGACCTGAGCTCTTCTTTCATCGAGTGGGAGCAATCATGTATAACGGGCCACCCAACACATCCTGTACGTACAGAACATGTTTTCGCAGGTTCGGCTGTGCTAAACCTTTCCAGATGCACCGGACCTGCCTTCCTAGCTCACCGATGGAACAGCATGAGATAGAGAGCATTGAGCACTTCCTTACTCCTGATATTGCCTTTGTATCTCTCACAAGGGACCAAATTCACGTCGACGGGCCGTTTGAAGAGTTATTAGCGCCTCTCTTGAAAAGCATTAGCATTGGCTCGCAATCTCCAGATCGTCTTACCATGCCCTGCTTCGCTGCTCAGCTCCCGACAATTCGCCGATACTTTGGCTCTGGGGTAACACAAATCTATTCCGCGAAATTAAGCGGGGCTTGTCATGCTTCTATACGGACAGTGTCTATTAATGGGTTCCCTGTTCATGTCAAGATGCCACTTACGCGAACAATCACCAGCGCCCTTCGCACCATAACACCGTGGACAGCACGGATGTGTATCGAGGTCTCGGAGCTGCTCCACAAGTTGCTCCCTAGAGACATTTGGGTCTTCCGGGAGTTAGCCGCAGTTTGCAGCGTGGACAATGATTTCGAAGTAGCCAGGCACCTAACGGTGCTTCTACGCGAAGATCTCGAACCGCGAGCTCGGGATGTAGGCCAATGCCTCATCCTTCCAGCTAGCCTCACAGAGCGCGGTAGCCAGTCTAGCATCTCACATGCGGAGAGACTGTTCAATTTGAAGAGCCTTGAGGCGCGGAAAGATTGGTTCACGGAGTAAGCATAAACTTTCAACACGATGTTTGCTCAAACTTCTGACTCAAAGCGTAGTTACACACGTTGCTTCCTCTGCGCTTTCCTCCCTCCTTTGGTGGACTTTGGAATTTGCCTTGAAGCTCACCAGCAAAATGTGGTAATCCGGTTCGACAAGATAACTGGTTCTCTGTGTGGCTTCGCTTATCGCGATACAGGCGGGCTTAGAATGCATATACCGACCCTTAAGAGTCGCGGTATCGAGCTCAAGACGGCAGTACCAGGTGCAGTGACCCTAACGGAAGACCTCGACGAGATATGGGATCGAGCATATCATGACCTCTTGGTCAACCATCTCGGAGGCTTTATACGTGGCCTTGGCCTGCGGCAAAGCGGCGGCTGGTCAATTGTACGGAATGAGCTAGTGGCATGTCTTAGTTGTTGTACCAATCCGTTGGCTGCGCAGCTGCTCGAATATTTTACCCAAAAAACAATCCGACGGAAGGCCTTCCTGAGAATGAAACTCGCTGGCGTTTATCGGAACGTGAGTTATAACCTAGTCCCTCATATTCCCTAGTACTTACTTTCTAAACAGGCTGTGAACGTTGATCATGTGAACCCTTTACATCTACCTGTGTAATGTATGGGTGTTGTTGGTGTGAGCGGTTCTAGACATTTTCTTAACCCCATAGTTTCCTTGCCGCATGTCTACAATTTACCATCTTTGCTTCAGTTAAATTATATTTCTTCTTCTTCCTCTTCTTCTTCTAGATTTCTTTAGACGATGCGCTCAATTCAAATGTTAGTTATCATAGCTTCTTCCCTTTGGGACCAAGCTTCAATATTGGTGTCCAATACATCACAGACTGTTGCTACCATCACCCCGGTCGCGCTCCAGCGCCAGCTGCAAGACTGCTGCAAGGGACCCCCTGACAACCGTCCTTTCTAAGACCCTCTTCGTATTGACCACAGATTCACCCAGAGCACCCAGAACGCCGTGGTCACTCTCAAGAACGATTGCTTATGTAAATTAAAAGTGATCAGAACTGGGGTCTAAATTACTTCTTCCCCCTTGCCTCCTTAACATGGTATTCTTGGCTCGAAGCCAGTTCCTGACTGTCGTCGTCATGCTTCGATATGCAAGTAGATAGTAAACTCTACGTTATTTTTTCTCTTTTTTCTTTTGGCAGTACTGTACAATTGAACTACTAAAATATTGGCTCACGGTAGGAACTTCCTTAGGAAGATGGCCACAATTTCCCAGTGGGTATTTCCAGGTGCTGCCAGGAAACAAAGACAGACTCGACCAGCTATAGACAGCACACTAAATGACTGGGGTCTGGAGCTCCGAGGCCGCGTATTCCTTGCATACACGCTGTTTAGCTATGGGAAAATATCCTTCAGTCAGATAATGCCTGAGTGCACTGAAGAATCGCGGGCTTTGGACAGTTACTCCACCATTCAAGGCCAAGATCCGTGGCATATGCCACACTTGCAGCTTTTAACCTTCGATTTCTCGGCAGTCCAAGTCAGTGCGGCAAATGGATTCTAATATCGGTACCATGAAACTCTCCTAGACACTTTGTTGCTTATAGATCAGTATTCCTAGGGCATTTTTACGTATCTCAAGACTAATCAGTGACACCCCACTGAACTTGATCCTTGCCAATCAGGAAGTCATGTCCGGCGGGCCGCCACATCAAGAAAGCCCTAAGGTCCTCCGCGGCATATTTAACTATTCTCACTAGGATTAGGAGGGGCATAGAGCTTCGGCAGGATCCATCCACCGTTGCCGTAGCCAATTTTCTCGTGGACTGGGACTGCGAAAGGGACAGATACCACGAAACATTCAACATTGAGCTCGTCCGCTTTCCGGTGACCCCAGTCAACAAGGATCTTCCGGATCCCCTTTTGCCGGTGATCAGGATGGACCACAATCTGCTCCAGTTCTGCAGAATTAAGCCCGTCAGTTTGTCATACAATGAAAAAGGTCAAAAAGACCCACCGATATGGGGCCGTGTGATGCGCTCGTTGACAAAGGACCTCATCCCCGTCAGATACTGCCCTGCCAAGTCCTTTTCCACCGATCCATCTATATGCCAGTCCGCAATGATTGGCTGCGATGAGTCGCTGGCGCTTGCTAGCTGCTTGGTAATTGCCCATTCTGCGGGCCCAATGATTATACCGGACCCTACGTCAGTGACTTTGACCCAGTGCTTCCCTTTATGCTGTTCCCACTCTTGGGTAGATCGATTATTCGCGTCCTCAATTGTAGCTTCCACTTTAGTATGTATGGGGATGAACATTCTGAGTATGGAATTGTAAGGTACACAGAATGAATCTTATAACAAGGGATATATTAGGTCGAAATCTTTCTCATCTATGAGTTCCTCGACTTTGAATACCATGATTAACGAGCTTTGTGTAGTGAAGCGCTTAAACCTCCGTTGGAAGTTGGAGTTGGAGATGCTGAAATGTGTTGCTGCCCAGGCGTATTCACACAAAGGGAAGTGGTCTCTGTGCCGCGAAGATGGCGTTCAGGCAAGTTATTTAGGGCTACTTCTTTGAAATTATGGGGTTTCGTGACGGGAGCAGGGTTGCTCTAAATAAGGATTTGATAAATGCGATACGATTTCGCCCTGTATTAAATCATTGAAATGTGGCGTTGTGTCAAGATAGGAAGGGGCAGGCTGGGGGCTACATGCCTGTGCATAGGCTAAATGTAATATGGATAGCATGGATATCTGATTGGTCTGTTGGTGCAGGTATTTTCCACGATGTTGGAGACTATGGGCTATAGAGTAAGGGTATGACGTACCACCGAGCATGTTGGCTGTGGTCGAATGTAGAGTACATTATGGTAACCATGGTACGAGCACAGGCGTGCTTCAACCAGTAATCTAGCCACTTTCTAGTACCTCTGTATTTATTCAATGAGTTATGATGCTTCTCTGGTTCGGGTCGAGCGTTCATGACAACACGAGTAAATTTCTGGGATCTTATGGATGTTGGCTATTACATCTGCTAGTCGAGTTACATACAGTGCTTACGAGCCGTAGTTTATTGTCTTTTGTCCTAAATCGCTTATCCGTAATATTGACCACTAGAAGAATATTGGTATAGCTAGTCTGATCATTCTAGGTTTGCACTTGCCGAAAATATTTGCTCTTGGACTAGGCAGGCTCACTCTTCATCCGATGTTGCCTCGTCCAGACTTAATAGCAGTACCACCGGCTTATCTAAAATATGGAGTAAATAAGGCGAGAATGATAAGCAAGACAGTGGCAGCTGTGGCCGAAACGACAGGACGCCGACATAAAATTCGCTAAGCAATATGCGATATTTCCACGTCACTATTGCTATAGCTTTTACTCTATCCAATAACATTTCCACATGACGTGATATGTATCGGGCATCACTTTTCCAGTTCTTCTACATATTTTTGCCCGTTTCCTGCCCTATAGCTGAGATGAATGAAAGTATTGGTATCGATCCGGAGTGCACAGTGGAGAGAAATACAAATGTCTCCCGGACTGCAAATTCCCAGGAGATAGACGGGCTAATTGAGTTCTCTCTGAATATATATCTTCATTCTCCGGTGTCTAGCTATTCTGCTACAGTTTGCTGGATCGAGTGAACTCAAGAATCTGGTTCTCGATAATCCCAAAGGTATCGTAGCCTTCGTCCTCCTCTTTCAACGCAAGTGCTGCCTGTTTATACTTAGGATCCGATAATACAACATCGACAGCTTTCGCAATCTGCTCAGGGGTGGGTGCTTGTGCCGCTAAATTGAATGCCAGCCCGGCTCTTTCCGCCCGTATGCCGACTTCGACCTTATCTTCGGTAACCCCGCTAAGAACTTGAGGAACACCGTTGACCACGCTATGGGTCAAAGAACCGTATCCTCCATTGCATACAAAGACGTCGGCCAATTCCAGGATTGTGTCATAAGGCAGGTAATCATGGACTCTGGCGTTTGAAGGCACCTGAAAGTCGTCTGCAAGCTTTGCTCCACGAATGCCCAGCGATGCTACCACGAGGAAGTCTTCCCGGTTGGCGAGCCCAACCAAGGTCGGTATCACGAGGTCTTGATAGTTGACAGCGACCGTACCTTGCGCGACGAAGATAATCTTCTTTCCTTTGTTGCTCGCTACCTCTGGCCACCAATCAGGATACTGGTATGACGGGTCGAGTAGCTTTTTAGGAGCGCAGCCCGCAAAACGCACAGAAGAGGGCATATCCGAGCGCGGGTGTTCAAGGGATGGAATGCACATCTGAAAGCAGGCATCCTTGGTTGTAGCCCATGCATCAAAAGGAATGTCGGGAAACTGAGTAGCACCCGCTTCCTTAAGGTACTTGGTCTGGATTTTGACCCATTCTCCGTATTTTGTAGCCATGATCTCTTTCCATACTTTCTCGTTGCGTTGCCGACCGGCTTCAGAAGAATCCGGAGGTATTCCAAGCAGGAAAGGGGCTGTATCGCGAGATTTTATGAATAGAGGAATAATATTGAACGAAATGGTCTTGGGGAACTCCTTGAATCCTTTTGGGGGCGGTCTTCCAAGCTTGAAGGGATAAATAGCCGTGGACAAAGCTTCCTCCAGGACGATGATCTGCCGACCAGGCTCCCGTTGCCGGAGGCTCTCCAATGAGTTTTGTATGACTTGAGCTCTTTGTGGTATAGGTTTTAAGAAGATGTGCTCGTGGGCATAAAGGAAGCCTGCTGTGTTGGGCTCCAATCTGCTGATCTCTTCATGGAATTCGGGAGTCAGAAGCTCGAACGCGCTAATTGTGGGAACCCATTCTGCCCCAATTCGGATTACTTGGGCTTCAAACTCAGGACCAACAACAAATACAACGTCATATCCACGCTTGATCATTTCCTCGGCTATCTGGATGGTAGGAAATACATGGCTATGGGCCCCTGATATATGTTAGCTTAGATATAGCCGACTCGCATATCAATACTATACCGAAACATGTAAATAACAGCAAAGGCTTCTTATCGGACATGGCAATGGAATGGATTGGAACGATCCAAATTGGGCCGACCCTTGGCTAGCCGTGGAGGTTTGGATTGGAACCTTGTAGTGCTCTACCATAGGAGAGTGTTAAATCGAGGGCTTATATTATAGAAAGCATTTCCATCGGAGCGGCAAGACTGAGGAGTGCATTGGTAGATTCCGCTAGATAACTTCTGGCTGCACATGTATTAAAAAAAATCACACGGGCTAATTCTCTATATCAAATCTTCTTCTAGGTGTAGCATCCGGCCTAGCGTGGCCGTCGTCGATGCGAAGCGCGACGGCCCGTTCGCGAAAGAAGCGTGATAGTATTACCCGAGGGACCGCTTGCAATCTGCCTTGATGGCTGCACTACTACGTAGTATTGGTCGCTTATGATGCCTACTACGTAGTACATGGCGTCAGAAACGAGCAGGTTAGGCAAGGGTTCATTCCCATAAGCAGAAGGTGGATTTATGCATGCAACACAGGCAATCGTTACTAGTTGGATTGGGATTTTTCTTCGATGAATACGTCCTTAGTTCTATCGTTATCCATTAAAATGGTAGCAAACCCAGGACGCCGCCCTTTATCTTTTAGTGCGTTCCTACCGACGTTGTATGTACTATGACTTACACAGGCCACCACTGAAATCACGCCGCGCCTGGAAGGGGGATTTAAAGAGCACCTGGGAAAGACGTCTTGCCGTTGGCTGACAATTTTGCCATAGGTAGCCCCAGAGGCAAAATTGAGGGGGGCTGCAGGCAAAGTGGGACGTGGCTTGCGAGCTTTGATGAGCTCGGCTACAAATAAGGAAGGAGGTCTATTTGGGTCGAGCTATACCCGCCCGCCAGCGGCCACATCGACGAACGCTTGATGGTCGCTATGCTTGGACTAAGTATTGCATCTACATTGCGGAGTTCCATTTTCACTAATGCTGGTGTCGCATTGGTCTTGGAGCTTCCGAGGTTGGGAGGACCAGTGATTTTGATCCGGGATACAAAACAACTGCTTTGTAAGTCTTCTGGGATTTCTATATAGGCTCATATGTTCCCTATGAACGCAGCAGATGAATTATCGCTACTATGAAAGATGCGTTTGCAGAAATCGTAATGTTCTCCTGATCAGGTCCTCAAAGTGCTTTCGGTTCTGAAAGTTGTGACCCTGTCCTGGGTACGTGACAAATTCAAACGGCAGACCCGCCTGGTCCAGCGCCCGCCGGAATCCCCAGGCCTGCGTGATAGGTACCCGCACGTCATTTGCCCCGTGTAGCATGAGCATGGGTGGGATACGGCCCTCGACTCGCGCGCTTTCAAACTCCCACAGCGCCGACCCCGAGCGCGATGCAACGTCTGCGCCGTCAACCTGCCAAGGCGCCGCGCCTGCTGCCTGCGCCTGCCACAAGCCAACGTCTGACGTCAGCACCATCGTGTCCCAGTCGGTGACCCCCGCGCCCGCAATGATGCCGCGGAAGCGCCAGCCTAGTCCGTGAGCGCCGTTGCGCACCGCAGAGAGGTACGCGAGGTGCCCACCCTGTGACCAGCCGCCTGCGATGAGGCGCGCCGGATCCGCGCAGCGCGCGTCGATGGCCGCCTGTGTCAGCGCGACGATGTCGGGCTCATCATAGATGCCCATACCACCCCGCGAATACTGAGAGAAGCGGTCCCCACGCCCGCTACTGCCGCGATAGTTGGGCATAAACACGGCGTGACCTTGCGCAAGTATCGCGGGGACAGCGGCTGTGATGCCGCCCCCTTGGTCAAACGCGTCCGTAGAGCGTCCATACGGGCCGCCATGCATGAGCACGAGCGTCGGAAGTGGCCGAGTTGGGTGGCCATCGGGCCCAGCGTATTGTGCCGGGGTCACGAACAAGCCCTGAAGTTTCTCCTTGCCATCCAGTGACTGGCACTCAAGGAATATGCAGGCACCGAACTTTTGGCCCGAGACTTTGTTGCCATGGTCGGAGAGCTGGGTGAACTCGCCAGAGGGACTTACAGAGTACACCTCAGTAGGAGTATTCATGTCGCTCTGCGCAACAACTAGTGCCATGTCGCTTTCCCGGGCTGACTTGACCGCGTCGAAGTCACTAATCTTCTTCCTCCCCCCTAGGATTAGTTCTCCGCTTAGGAATCTCAGGTGGTCCTCCATACCCGCTTCGCTATACACCACAACTTCGTCTTCGACTTTGACCAGACTCATCGCGCAGCTGTCTTCGCCATAGCCCACCTTCTTGGCCGAGGACCTTTCGTCCAGAGAATTTACTGAGTAGACGACAAAACCAGAGGTGTGCTGGCCTGGAGTATTGTAACCTACAAAGTATAGGTTTGAGGCTGCCCAGATCAAGGTGATAATGTTACCTCCGTGGTGACACACCTTCTTCAGATCGCGACTCTTGAGATCAAGGATTGAAATATCGGAGCCGTGCAAGTACTCGCTCTCGATATGGGGGGTGGGGTTTGTGGCAATGGCGATCTGGGTCCCGTCACCATTCCAGGCAAAGTCATAGACATGGGCATCCTGTTCGAAGATCGTCTCGATCAAGCCGTCCTCGACATTGCACAGGAACAGGCGCGCATAGTCCCACTCTTCGCCCCAGACCTCAGCGTCGTCCTTGGCCTCTTCCTTAGCTCGGCGCTCTTGCGATTTCTCAGCCGCCGCGGCGAAGGCGATGCTCTTGCCGTCCGGCGCGAACAGAAACTTGTCGATGGGCCGCTCGTGCTTGGCGGGGGTCAAGGCGCGGGGTGTTACCCCACCACCACTGCCTGGGGCCGCCAGCAGGTAGATAGCGGTCGCCTTACCGCGCCCGCCGCGATCCGAGAGGAAGGCAAGCGCTCGGCCATCGGGGGCCCACGCCGGCTCGCGGTCGTCCCAGGCTCCGTCGGTCAGAGTGCGAGCCGACTTCGGCACGCCTAGGTCAGCGATCCAAATGGACCGCGAGGTGTGCTCCGTCGTCCGGTGGCGCCATTTCGTGCCGGTCGAGTACACGACCGATTTACTGTCGGGGGAGACCTGAAGACTGCCAGGGATGGCGAGATCTAGGACATCTCGCATTAGGTCGCTGAGTGCGGGTAATTCGGGCATGGTGAAGAGGTCCCCTTGACTTGGATTTTCAGTTTATACAACGGATTTGCTTATTAGAGGTGTTTGGGGTGCTGAGGGGGTAAAAAGAACAGAGGAGGCAAATATCTGATGTGCGTCGAGTATCCCGATTTCTGATTCATCTGGTCCTTATATGTTTCACGGAATCAGTCGAGTCGAACATGGGGAAATAGTCATGAGTCATTAAATACGCGTCCCAGCCTCCCTTGCGCGGCCATGCAGCGCTTGTCACAAAAGTCGAACCAATGATAACCAATGTATGCATCTGCTACAGTATATGGTTAAAAGGCACTAGGCGGTTTCGGCGCGGCACAGCGTACATGAAGTTAGCGACAAACAACAAACCAGCAAGTTAACAGAGGTACCTCCCAAGGAAACCTGGAGACTAATATTAAGATAATTGGCTACAGGTTTCGGGGAGTAAGGGACACGAAGAGAAAGGTGACATTGCTTGAAATACTTCCTGGCACGTCGGATAGGCCTTACTTACTAGACCCTACTAGTCTAACCACTTTGCTTCCAGCCATTTAGCATCTGCTGCAGTTGCTCATGACGCACAAGTGCATGCTCAAAGGTCGGAATGTATGCGCTGCCGGATGCGAAGCTTTCGTAAACGGATGCTATATTGCGCGTCGGGATAGGAAGTTCATCTTGCCACTCTTCCCACTCCCAAGGCACTTTCTCCACTTTGTCATTTTTGAAGTCGTGTAGTTCGATAGTTACCGGCTTGGAGAAGTAAGGAGCTGCAGCATTCAAGGCGGAAGACCCATACGCCTGAAGGCGAATCCGACCCCCTTCTCCTTCAATAGTCCAGTCAACGGTCGGTTGGCCGGGGAATGGCTGGCCAGTGCGACAGCTTAGCAGCAAGATGGCTCCTTTTTGCGTGAAGTTGGATGGAGTTAAGGTGGCCGTAAGAACGAAGAAGTCCGGGACATCGGAACGCGCCGTCCGTACAGCGACGTCGTCCACGGTGATGTCTACTTCAGGGCGCTGTAGTTGGAGCCGTGATTGAATGTCTTGAGCTTCGCCGAGGACTGACTGCACGAAATCGAACACTGCCATCATTAGCACAACGGAGGCAAAGCCCCAGGGACGAGCGATAAAACCAACAATGTCCAAACCGAATTGTGAAGATGTTACCCCCAATGCTGCTATCCAGGAAATAGGCGCGACTTTCCGGGACGACGTTGAAGTTTTGTTTACCCTCGGACACTAGCACGTGGGAGCTTACAACGCGTCCAATCTTGCCTACCTCGAGAAGCTCTCGTAGCTTCAAGCATACAGGGGCAAACCGGCCCTGTGTACCGATAATGGCCTGAATCTTCTCCTGTCTGACTAGGTGTACCAGCTCGCGAACATGATCGATGTCCTGCGCCAATGGCCACTCGCAGTAGACAGATTTCCCAGCTTCAATACTTGGCCGGATGGCTTCGTAGTGTAGATCAACCCTTGTAGCGCAGACGACAAGATCGACGTCTTCATCAGCTGCCAAGTCCTCTGGATTTCCGTATGTTCGCGTCTCGGGAGGAAGTGAGTATTTCTCGACTGCTTTCTGGGCTGCCTGGACTGACGAGTTGCAGAGCGCGACGATTTGATACTTCTCACGTCCAAGTGGAGAGAGGAAGTATTGGAGATGCGCTACTGCCCACGACATTGCGCCAGATGAAAGCCCGACGAGTGCCACCCTTATCAGCGCCATGATGTGAATTGATGAGAACTCTTCCAGTAATTAATTCCGAACTACCATTTCTCATCTCTTGTCGGAGGTGTTTAGACGCGGTACTTTGGCAACGCCTATCGATTTGTCAGCCACCTCCCGTCATCGGCGCTGCCCCGCTCTGCACTGATAGAAGGCATACTGCTAAACTCGAATGAATTGCCCAAAGAGGCTCAAAGGTTGTGAGCTTGTTGATTGTCTCTTATACAATCGAGACTCGCTCTACATCTTCACCCAAGTTATTTATTCATGTTCATTTGCTAGCTCATAGCGTCCATCTGGTAGATCACACTTGGTCCGTCACATAAGCATCCAACCCAAATATTCTTGCTTCCTCTGGGTCGCCCATCGACACATTCTTGACCGCTCTTCAGAGATCTATCGAGCCTCTCTTTACCCGAGGACGGCCAAACTCCCATGTCCAACAAACATAAAGTTACCCGGGTAAGACGCAAGATATTTATAGAAAGTGAGGCAGGTCGAGAGCAATTTGCTTCCCTCACTCCATATTCCACCCAGGGGAAGAGGCTAAATACATTATAAGAATGGGCAGAAATATAGAACAAAGTCGGCATAGTGGACATATTGTACATTGGATCGTGAATAGGTGATAGATGTGATGCTAGAAAACATTCGTGGATGGATCTGAATTTGGTTCAGCTAATAAACAGGACATTGAGTAAGCCCTACACTAGTAGCGCCTAATATGCAATCGTCAGGAAGTCGGTAGTAAACCCCAGAACCGCAAAACCTGCTCCTCGTGGAAGGGCACAATGTGGCCGACTCCCTGGGCACTATATCCGACAACTTTAGTTCCATCCCCATACACCATCTTGGTATAACCTTTTTCTGGTTCGTTTGTCGCATTCTTCGTGAAAGTGACCCCCAGGACATTACTCCATTGATCCAGCTGGTTTGCCAAATACCCGTACGACACCACGTTATCTGCTGTCCCATGCCAGATTTGCATGATTGGCCGCGTATCGGTGCTGCTAGTGAACCCCGGTGACGCTGACCGTGCTAAGTCACCCCACTGCTGAGCAGTGCTGATCTTCTTCACAGTCACGCAGTCTGGATCCGTCCCTCCTGACCCACCACCCGCACCTGCCCAGCAACCGAAGTCGGGTGCGCCCGAGAATGAAGCGCCACCTGCGAAAATGTCAGGGTAGGCGCCGATTAGCACATTGGTCATCATGCCACCCGATGAAGATCCAGTGACGAATACTCTTTTCGGATCGCCTTTGTATTTTTCTAGAGTGTATTTGACCTAGAGTTCAGTTTAGTCTACGGGATCGTAACATATTGCCACCGCTGTGTCTGTAATCATACCATGTTGACTAGTCCCTGAGAGTCACCTCCGCCGTCGTGATGTAGTGACTTCTTAGAGACACAGTCCCAGCAGGTGTTTGGCGTCTGAGGGAAGATAAGGATAAAGCCGAGCTTGTCGGCGTAGCCTGGGAGACCTTTGGTCACGCGACTGAATGTGTCCTGGGCACTTCCGCCACAAGGATGAGGCTTGAGAACAGTTAGCAACCAGCTGTCCCCTTGCAATTGACAACGAGGACATATTCTCGGGGGTTACTTTTTTAGTCGTCTAGGATAATAAAAAGACTTACTACAATGATTACAGGCGGGCTCGTAACAAGCTTGTCGGGGACGTATATATTCATAGAAAGCTTGGTGGGGTTGTCACCGAACGACGGAACGGGCTCAAGCTTTGCGGTACGTCCCATGGCAGTAAGAGCCATCAAGACTATGCTGATCATTCGTGGAAACATGACAGGCTGGTATTGTATGCTCACACTACCTACAATTGTTCCGAGAGAGAAGTTATTGAATCGCGGGCAGCGACTGCGAGCAAGACACCTTTAACTCAAATAACTACGACCGTGGTTGTCCTAATTTGGTAAACGAGACTGAAGTTTCGGATAATTAAATCACTATGTCGATACCAGCAAGCGAGAGAACGAGTGGGCAAGACAGGGCCGGCTAATTTACTTCTTGCTTAAGACATTGCCCTTGATCTTTAAAAGGGAACCATGGCTAAAACTATACGCTATATTAGGCGCATATTTCAATATATTTTTACAACATGGGCACGATCTCCCCGGACATCTCTCGCGATGACTTAGCAGCACTTTGGCCCTGCGTACAGCGTGAACCAATCCATTAGTCTTGTTGAACTATTTACAACAGCGTGATGATAAGCGTGTATGATCTGGCATATACACAGTGCATTTGTCAGTTTCCGGCTTCAAGGTTCCTACAAGTGCATCAATATCGTATCCGATTAGTTGTGTAGCCTAGGAGTTATCCTCGTAGGCTTGAATCACGGCCAGATTCTGCCCTTCCGATAGAGTTTTAGTGCCCCAATCCGGTGAAGATGGAATTGAAATTGCTATCAAAACCAACAAGAAATCCCCCAAGGGTCTTTTCGTGTTTAGTCTGTGTTACTATGTGCATGTCGCTACGACGACGTGGGGCCTCGCAGCCTGTCCCTATAACGAATTAGCAAATGAAAAATCCAACACCGACTTCCTGAGATGTGAGGTTTAAATACCTAGGTACATGAGACGTACAATGGATAATTTAGGACGTCGGATAGCTAAATGCAACAGCAACGCGGAAATGTATATAATAGTTGGTTGGTTTTTGTGTAGCTAAGCGCCAATATAACCTTACTGCAGTATGCTCGCCGATATTAACTGCCGCCAGATGCTAAAGTGCGAAAGACCCTTGTGGGGCTCTAGCGGTTACTTCTGTTGGTATAGACTGTGATAAGTTAGCTCTCGTTAGATTGGTACCGTTCTTGGAGTCGCAGAAGCACGCCGCTTACTCCGTACTAGCCTTTGCTTATTATGCCGCGCATTTCCGGGTGGCCCGTGGCACCGCATCTAGCATAGCGCTGTTCGAATGGAGCTGGGACTTTTGCTTGGAAACTGGCTCCTGATGCGCGGGGCTCCGCGTTTCGAAGCCCCTGCCGGACAAAAGTGCCCTCGGCAAAAATTACCGAGCTGATAGAGCTGAGTGCTAGAAGCCTAGAAAGCTTGTTAGCGTAGGAAATTTCGGCCCAGGGTGCCTCAGCTCAGTCTACTAGCAGTGTTAAAGAGGCGGTGGTTTTACTCACGGAATGAGCGGTATTGCATGTAGATAATTACTAGATCATTGCTGTACTTCGATGGCTTCTCGGGGTGGAATGCGCAACCTCACCAAAAATACTACTGACGCCCTGGTTTTGGTTACTCTATTAGCATTGGTACGCGTAATACTGGCCGCTAGCTCCCTGCTCCATGCCACCACGCTAGACACGCTTTGCAGGCAGCGAGTGTATTTTAAGCCAAGCCCCGTTGCATCTCAAATTACATGGGGCGGGGGTTATGTTGCTATACTTTGCTAATAGGCTCCCAGGTCGTCTTCTCCATCCGCGACCTGGATCTACCTCCTTCAACGCATCGTGTCATGCTGCCAAGCTCTTTCCTACCATGTACGCGACAGCAATTGCGACGCTCGCGTTGGCCCTGGCCCGCGCCGTCGACGCGCAGACCGTGACGACGCAGAACGGCACGATACAGGGTGGCCATTGCGCATCGACAAACATAGATTATTTCTATTCCATTCCCTACGCGCAGCCACCTGTAGGAGATCGTCGGTTTGCTGTGGCTGAGCCATATTTGAGCTCCTACAATGGCACGTTGAACGCCACAGTTTCACCGGCATCCTGCATCCAGTTTGGCAGGTCCAGTGCTTCTCAGAGCGAGGACTGGTGAGTCCAAGATCGCCTCCTTTAATATAGGGCATATGGAATTGTGGCTGATAACCCGTGCTAGCTTGTATCTAAATGTGTGGAAGCCAGCCGGCGCAACGCCGTCTTCGAAGCTACCAGTCAAGGTTTGGATCTATGGAGGCAGTAATCAGGTAGGGAGCAGCGCAGACCCGACGTATAATGGCTGCTTCTCGGCGGTGGACGCCATCGTTGTATCGATGAACTACCGCTTAGGCCCACTGGGCTACCTCGCACTTAGTAGCCTCGGTCTGAGCGGCAACTATGCCATCAGCGACTTGCTCATGGCCGTGAGGTGGGTGCAGGATAACATTGCTGCATTCGGGGGCGATCCGGTAAGCTCAATCCTCGCTTGGTTGGCTGTTGGCCAATTACCCGGAGAATGGCTGACACGGTATAGTCGAAAGTCTTAGTGTTTGGCCAATCGGCCGGGGCGTTCAATACCTTCGTATTAGCTACATTACCACAAGCCCCGAATCTCATGAAGGCGGCCGCTATGGAATCGGGCGCTGGGAGAGACTACGCGACAGTGGAGGCCGCGCAAGTCTGGCAGAAAATTTTCCTTGACGCACTCGGCTGCAACCCTACAGACGTAAGCGCTCGCTGTGATCCCGGCTTCCCCCTCAATGATTGACTGAGTACTGGATAGCTGGCTTGTGCCCGCGCAGCGTCCATTTCCGACCTGCTCAAGGCGTTTAGCGTCATGCCTGAGCCCCCCGGCCCGTCCGGAAACACTCTCATCGACCACATGGGAGCCGGCACTCCATGGGGGCCTCTGATCGACGGCGATATTGTTCCCACTCAGCCGTCCGAGGCTGGTGTCAAGGTGCCATCTATCTTTGGATCAACTGTTAAGGATGGGTCGTGGTTTCTCCTCGCCCTCTATGCTTCCAGAGTCGCTTCCCTTAACGAGTCGGAGTACACCCAGTATTTGAGCAAAAACTGGGGACCTTTCGCTACGAACATCAGCTCAACCTTTCCAGCCTCCAAGTTCTCACGCACTAATATGGCCGTCTACGAAGCGATGCTCACAACATTGACTGACTCTACTTTCAAGTGCCCCTCATATAGGGGCTTGCTTGGAGCGGCAAAAAATGGCGTGCCGGCTTGGGCATATAGCTTCAACCATACACCCTCGTGTGCGTGGTATTCCTCGATGTCCACCGATCCCAGAAGTCTCGAAGCTCTCGGACCGACCCACACATCCGAAATTCCCTTCGTATTCAACTTGACAACCCATCTAGCTCCTCCTGACGGCAACTGCAGTTTCACAGATGCGGAGAAAAAGCTGGCAGCCGCCATGTCCACCGCGTGGACCTCCATGGCTGCAAATGCCCGGCCCGGAACGGCACAGCAGTGGCCCCAGTGGAGTGCGAGCACGAATGACGGAGTTAACATAAACGACGCGATGGATGTAGGAACGGTGGACTTTTCGGTCTGTGCGGACTTCTGGGATGGAATCAACAGCGATATCCTAGCTCTCGCGACGAACACAACTACCAACGGTACCACTACGCCCGCGCCGTCCACTGGAACTTATGGGGTCGTAAGAGGAAGATGGGCAGAGTTCACGACGGGGGCGATAATCGCATTGCTGTTCATCATATAAAAAGGTAATGACTAGGTAGCTAGGCTATATAATACGACTGATTACACTCGTCCCAAGGCAGACCCTCCGATGTTCTCCAGCCAGCTGTATACCAAGCCCGGCAGGAATATCTAACAAGATCATGTCGATACTCTCCAATACGATACATCTGTCTGATACAGCATTGTATACGTTGGCAGACCTTTAAGGCATCTCCCTACTGCCGTCCACCTCTGCGTCCCATAATTTTCGCGCATTGTCACGGAAGAGCCGGTCCCGCAGTGCCGTATCATCGCCGACGAGGTCGAGAAGATGTTTGGTCCATGGGCGGATGTTCCTATCATCCCCTCCAGTGGTGGCAGCAGCGTCGAGGGCCATATCACGACGCCGTTCGGTGGCGTCAGTGTCGACTTCGCCTATATGGGCAAGATTGTGCGGTTCGATCCGGCCGACATCGACGTCATAGTGCAGCCGGGGCTTTGCTGGACAGACCTGAACCACGAGCTCACATGGTGGGGGAGTGGTTATTTCTTCCCTATCGATCCTGGTAAGTAACTTCTCACGCGGACGCAGGCGGGCTGTTGACTGGACTGACAGCACCTAGCGCCAAGATCGGATGCATGGTGGCAACTAATTGCTCCGGTACCAACGCAGTCCGCTATGGCACGATGCGCGACTGGGTCATCCTGTATGTCTTGGGTCAATCATTATCTGCTTACTTTTGGTGTTGCTGCAGACCACCAATCTAGGGTGGGAGAATCGCAAACGGGACAGGGAGACCGCGACAGCCGGCTCTCGTCTGGCGAGGGCGAAGGAAAGTTGGGGCACAGACATCCAACCTTCAAATACACCTTATAGATGATGTAGTCTGGGTAGCAAAGGATAAGGGCTGGAATACTGTCTCGGGTATATTAAAGTGGATGAGCTGATGGTTCGGGGTCCGTGTAGTGGCAATGCTTAAATATAAGCTACGATAACCTCTTTCTGGCCTATGAAGTCATCGTGCACGCGGCGCGTGTCGAGGCCTCAGGCTGTCTGTCGCACAACCCACGCTACATAACGAGTCAGATTGCGAGTATTCCTAATTGGGGTTCTCGGAAAGCAAGCCCGAATGTCGCGACGTCGGCTTCCCTGTTCCGGGCGTATAGGCTCACTACCACTCACTAGCCCGCTTTAGCCAGCCGACTTCCTCGCCGACTACGCCGACTACAGCCGACTACAAGCTCCTGTGTATTCCGGATCGTAGCCACTGTGGAGAAAATGGAAGAGCAAACAAATATGAGGCGAGATCCGACAAGAGACCACAGGAATCAGTCTTTTCGCTGAACTGCTACTAATTGGAAATATAGTCGATAACCAACGGGGATGTTCCGGCTGCGCGGCTCGTGTTGTTGGGATTCATGACCGTGAACCATCACCGATAGTGCATCATTGTGTGGCAGGAACATAGCAAGATGGCACAGTCACCACCTTTTCTTCGTCGCGCATTGCTCTACGGTATCGCCAGTCCCCTATCTCTCAATCCCACCAGTGCTGATACCTCGTAGTACCGGGCGCGTCCCAGAAGATGCTGGACAAATCCCGTACGCTTGAGGTGGATACGCTCATCTACGATCTAGAGGACTCGGTGACACTGGACGCGAAGAGTGCCGCCCGGAGCCTCGTCGCACGCCACATCGCCGACGCCTCGCTAGGGCACGCGCAACGGACGCCCAAGGAGGTGTCCGTCCGCATCAATGCTGTGGACACCGGTCTAGCCTTGCAGGACTTGACCGAGGTGGTGAGTGCTCTTCTAGGCTATAGCGATGTTGAAATATTGAAGCTAATCTAGCAGCGCACCCATGAAGGCCACTATTGGAGGTAGCAATCTCGACACGATCGTCGTCCCGAAGGTGGAGAGCGAGGCTGACCTTCAATTCGTCACTGATGTTCTGCGGCACGTCGCGCCACACCGCGTACCCGAATCCGGGGGAAAGCAGCCACCACTAAGTATCATCGCTCTCATCGAGTCCGCCCGCGGCCTCACTAATCTTCATAATATCTGCCGCGCCGGCCAAGCGCTCGGCGTACTCTCTGGCCTTGGCTTCGCCGCGGAGGACTTCGCGACCGACCTATCGCTCTCCCCACTCCCTAACCGCCGGGAGCTGCTCTATGCCCGCAGTACGCTCGTCACCGCGGCACGTGCCCATGGAATACCGTCGGTTCTTGACATGGTATCAGTAGGCAGCCCCATCACGGACACGATCCGAGCAGCGCTGGAAGAAGAGAGCCGTGACGGGCGCGCAATGGGCTTCACAGGCAAACAGTGCATCCACCCACTTCAGGTAGGTATCGTATCAAAGGCCTTTGGGCCTACTACGAAGGAGCTAGAGTGGGCGCTCAGGGTCGTGATCGGGAATGCGCGCTCTAGCAACGAAGGCAAGGGGGCATGGAGCCTTGACGGCAAGATGATCGATGCGCCCGTTGTGAAGCGTGCGGCAGCGCTAGTAGCACGGGCTAAGATGTGCGGCGCTGACATCACGTCGCTCGAAGCGCAGCTGCAAAATACCGAAGGCATCGTGGCCCTATAGTAAGCACAGCGGTCCTCGTGGGCTATGGCGTGAACAATACAGTCCATCAATAGAGTCTACTGACGCAACTACGTGTACTGGTCTTTTATTACACACTCTCACTTGTGAATTTCTGCCTTCATGCAGACCACGCCGTTCTTCTCAGCCGTGACCGTCCAGCCTTTGCCTCCTTGAGCGTCCGCTACGCCCGCAGTCTTGATCTCATACGTCTGACCGGCGTAGAGCGGCGACAGCGCCCGGTAGTTGATGGTATGGGGCGACGCGGCGTTACCGTGGACGTCACGCCAATAGTTTAGTATGTTAATCAAGTTCAGCGGGCCGTGCACGACCTCTGCCGGGTGCCCCTCGACGTGCTTTGTCCAGTGTTCATTGTAGTGGATCATATGGGCGTTGAAGGTGAGCGCGGAGAAGCGAAACAGCCCGGCAGGGGACCATCGCAGCCGGTGACTTGGGAAGCCTAGAAAGTACATAAACTCAGCGCGCATGCTCTTTTGAGGCCACTATATCGGGATAGGGCTGCTAACCTCTCTCGTGGGTGCACTCTTCGAAAATCGAGTGGCCGTAAGTCACATCCTGGAGCGGCTTCGGCGCTGGGGCCGTCCCAGGCACGATCTCAGGTCGGAAGATCCAAGACCTGGTCCAGCTTAGCTTACTGTTCTACTTACTGCGCGCTCTGAGATCGCTCACCGTCGGTCTGTAAGGCCAAGTCCCCGCGGCCCCTGGAACTCTTTTTCCACTTCTACGAGCACCATCTCGTCGCCATTCCTGCTCCTCTTAGCCATCGCGCTTACCAACCGCGTGTGCTCGGTGACCTCGTCACCCACGCGCAGTTCTGCGCCGCCCGCAGTGGGCCAAGTCATCAGGCCGCCTGCCCACATGCGGCGGGTGAAAGGCGCGGGCGAGTTGAAGGTGCGGTCGGTCCCGTCCGTCCCTAATTCGCTCTCAACTCCATTGGGGGTGAAGTACACCAGGTGCCAGCCCGGTGGCACCGGGGTCCCGGCAGGCGGCGGTGCCTCGGCGACGTCGACCCCGCTCAGCTGCCGCTGGCCTAGCGTCAGGGCGAGCTTCTGGAGCTGGTTCGCATCGAGTACCTGCTGTCGCACAATTGTCGTCGAGCGGAAAGCGTCGAGAAGCTGCTGTGTGGCCTCGGCGGCGGAGGCTGTGGCGTAGGCTGCTTGCGAGCTGAGGCCGGCCAAACCCTCAAGGCGCGGCCTGGTCCTGCGTGGGCGCCGTGGGCGAAGAAAGGCGCGAAGGGGCGCTTTGGGTACCATAGCTAGGCTGGGACAGGCTTGCTGTCTACCTTGTGCTGCACTCCTCCAGCTTTCGGCAGGCTTGTCATGGAGCTACGACTTCTCGCTTATTAGCTTTGTAGGAGAGACTGAGCTTGGGCCGAGGTGATGGCGCGTGGGGAATAGCGGGGCGTCCTGGCGCTGCTCTTAGTCGGCTGTATGGTTTTGGAAGTGGACCCTCTGCCGGATGTGGCATCCGAGAGGCTCCATTGCTAGAACTTGGGGCATGTTTTGCGACCATCACCGATGTGCTAGCGCTCCGGGGCCGCTAGAGCCCTAGAATAGATGCATGTTGCGACCCAGCCATCGGAACCTGGTCGTCTCTATGCTAGACGAAATCACCGTTGCGTTAAAAGTCGGTGGACGCGTGCGTCTCCGGCATCGCCTCTTCTCCGTGCGGTCCAGATCAGGAGCGGGGGTCGAGACCACGAATCCCCAAAAAGAAACAGACGTGAAAAAAAAATGATTGGCAGAAGCAATGGAACATTCCGCTATACACATTTTCGTTTATCAGAAGCTATCCAAAGTCGGTGATGTATCGAGGTCTCCCGGTTGCGGCATGTAGGAACCTGACAACCCTCCGATGGAATCGGGGGCAACCTCGCGCAGCAACAGGTCCAGGTCGTCCATCGCATAAACGCCCTCCCAGCACCGGTTCACTATGTACATGTAGTATTCCCTATCCAACAGGCCCGTGTTGACATCTGTCACTGGCGATGTGGCCTCGCCGCTGGTGGGTGGTGCATTGCTATCTGCGACTCCTTGGCCCTTTCCGTGATCTGCGTCGTCCAGAGTCACGTGCTGCTCCGCCGGAACCCTAAGGACACTGCGGGAGGTGGCATTCAGGAACGGACGGGACTGATCGACTGTACTGTTGTTGATGCGCCCGTATTTTTGGAGCTCTTTCAGGCCGACCAGGCAGATCGGCGCACGGCGCTGCGCGGCGCGGCGGGGTGCGCCATCGACCCTTCGGATGCTAATTTCGTAAATACACAGTGCCGAAAAGATGCTTGTAATACTATTTCATCGTCAGAACAGATGCTTTGCATGCCAGAAAAGGGTGCTTGCAGGTGCATCGGCCCATAGCGGAGCGTCCCGTGCCGGTGCATGTCCTCCACGACACGGCTGATGTGGCCGGCTTCTTGCTCAGCGATTCCGTGATCTGTATCGCTAGCTCGCATGCACAGGAAGCGTTTATAGTGGATTAAAATCCGCGGATGACTAGTAACGGGCCAGTTTCAGTCCCGGCGATGAGCTCAAGAGACCTGCCTGTAGGCTAGTTGGAGCATGCTTGCCCATACGGAATGAGTGTCGTGCACCTCAGCATCAGGTAAGTTGCTTGCGGGCTGTGTGGCAGTTCTCCGCCACTCCTCAAGATCGTGATCGAGCTGTTGGGCCTGTTCGGCTGACGAAGGTACACCCGGGGCGAGCTGGGCATCAACGATGCGGCCGACTGAGCTGCATGTCAGCAAGAGTCTCTAGCCCCATTTCCTCGATGTTTGTACCGCGGGCAGTACACTCAATCATACGTTTCCATATTTCTCATCCTAGAACGTTCTATTACCCGTTTAACTCCCAAGTTACCTTGGCTACTCCGGTAGCTAGCCGGTAAGCGGTAGCGTAGTCGATACTAAAAGAGGAGTGAGGTATATGTGTATACGGCGGCGGCTATCTCCGAAAGCTTCCTCCGAAGCCAGATGCTGGTTGAGCCATGTCAGCGTAGGTTTCTCCTGGCTCACTGCGCCGAAGGTTTGCTATGGTGCTGGTTTCTCCAGTGCAGATGTTGCGCCGAACCGGTCGTCCGGGCGATCTTATATGGCCGGCGTGGCCCCACCCGGTAACAAAATGGCCGACTCCGTACCGCTCCGTGCACACACCCCGTCATTCTTTTTGCTGTGCGATTTGCTTGATTCATTGTTTGTGCCTACGATTCCGAGTATTTTATCCGCTGTGCGAGATAACTGTGCTTCCTCACTTGTGCTGTAAATACTATATTACCTATAAATATGACGGATGAGCTAAAAAGAAAATACTAAGTATATGCGGAGACCTCGCGTGTGTGCTACTGCCATTATGGGGATTACAAGACAGGCTCACGAAGCGTGATAGCTGTGCCGCTATTATTTCTCACGGGCTATATGGCCTCCAGGTCAAAATCATACATCTTGTGTATGCCGCCAGGCTCCACTCTGTTTCCTCTGTGAAGGTTTCAAATGCCATGCTTAATACCATCCCCACCTCCTCAAGTCCTCCAGATTCCGCCGCCTGGTCTGCAGACACTTCAAAATACTCCCGCTCGCGGTCTCTAAAAATGTGTGGCCCCGCCTGTTCGGCCTCCCTGTATACCTCTAAAAGTCCTTCTAACTCACGATCCATGTATCTAAGTGAGACGCTGTCCCATTGTCGACCCTCTTCTGGAAGCCAGGGGCAACGTGCTTGGCGTAGGCCGTCCGGGTCGACCACGACGTAAAACGTGTTCAAGTCATTTCATATCCCCAAAAAGCCTTTCAGACTACTAAAATCATAGAAACAATCCTCAGGTCCATGATATGATTCGGGAAGAGGCCCTGGCCATTGGACGCCGATATAGCGGAATGATTTGGTCGGTTCACAGAGGTAGGCCCTGGTTTTGGCGTAGAGTATGGACGGATCTTGCCAACTATGTTGGAATACTACCAGATCGGATGAAGCATCTATAAGATGGCGTAGCCCGCGGAGTGTGGATGTGTGCTCAGTCCAGTAACGCTGGTAGGCGGCTATAGCAATCTCAGCGGAGTGACGACAGAGGGTGAGCAGGATTTTGAGCGTTGATATGAAGTAACTCGGCGTATCTTGCAGGCCATCTTTCTCTTCGCGGATGTAGCTTAAGTGGGCTCTGGTTTTGCTGTTTGGCCCTCGAGCACCATCCTCGTTACGGTGCCTCACTTGGCATGTTAGCCGAGCAAAGTATGCGACGCCTGACGATTGCTGAGGGATCGAAGATTCCCAGATCAGAGTTTATAGCTCATATGGCAGTTTAGGGAACAAGGTGAACTGGGCCATTTCGTGGCTGGTCTCGAGACTTACTTTTCTGGTGGGAGGGGCGTTAAGACCTGCAGCAGGAATCAATTGGGAGGCAGGCCGTCGTTGGTCGGGTTAACTGCCGACTTTTATAGCCCAACTAGCCCCAACTCGCTGCCCCCAAGCGAGGGATCGAAGCAACCCGGCTTTGTTAGTTGTTAGTAAGCCTTCTGCAGCCAACCCAGAAGGCTTAACCACCTAAGCACCCCGGTGCAGCGCAACATCTCACAAACTATTCCACCCAAAAAAAAAGCAGATAGCCAAGCAACCTCTTCAGTAGTAAAAGGATTTTATGATTAAAAGAATATTGCTTTGGACTAGACTGTGGCGTCATGGGGAGAAACGGTCGGTGCGTGCGAGCTCGCTACCACTCGTCATTATGGGCTGATTAGTTCTCGATCTAAAGGAAAGCTCCCTTCCGCCCTTTAACTGGGTAAGGGGAGTCTAAGACCACATCACAGTCGAGTAATTTAGGTAAGTGAACACCCCTCGTAAGCCCCTTAGGATATAATCAAGCTTGATCTTAATCCTGGAACAGCATCCTAAATAGTCTGAGTCGTGAAATAAGATTGTAAAACACAGGCAAGCCTTAGACAACTGTTTCTTCAGGGTTCGTACCAAATATCGTTAGACACCGTAGACAAATTGAGTATCTACATCTGCTGTATTGACTTCTAGACAACTACCTAGCAACATACCTGAAAGCGGCAGTTCAGTCCTGCGTGATCACTCCACCGGATCTCGATATCTCTCTCCTTCCCTGGCTTAGGTATTCTTATAGATCCAGGATGGATGATATGCATTTCTATGGGCTCTAGGCCCTCTGTCATTGCAACCCTGTCCAGCCTACCCGGTGGTAAGTTATCTCGCCGCTTCTCATATCCCCAAGTCCACCCCCCAGACCTGGCTGTATTATTACCGTAGAGGTGAACCCATTTATCTACTAACCCGTTCCTCGCAATAAGCTCCTGATCATCTTGACTGATAGCATTGCAGTCTCCATCAATAGGCCCTACACTTCGACACCTATCTTCCTAATGATCATTATTCAGGCACAGTATACTCCCTACAATCCTCATCTGCTCTTTTCGATAATGCAGTATTGAGGCTAAAGAGCCCAGATGTAGGTTGATAAGACGTAGGCATTGCCAGCTCTGTTGTTGTATCGGTAAAATTGATCTGGATTTAGGCAGTGGTAGGGAAACGTCTATACAAAGCGCATCCCTTCCGTACTGGCTTGGGAACTTGAACCGGGTAACAGGAGTAGCTATTGCATCATCCCTGGTAGTAAAAGATGTAAAGCAGGCTTTGGACAGTAATGTCATAGTTGTAAATGGTACGGCGTTAAAGGCAATCTCGTTCTCAGCGTCGGTAGTAAAAAACCCGGCACGGATGCGAGCATCGCATAACAGGTAGGAGCGGACCTCCCGATTAACCTCCTGCAGAAATATGATGTCGCTCGTAGTTGATGGGCATGTCAAAAGACGATCTATAATGGCAGACGCGCGGGCGACTGGCCGCGGCGAGAAGGCGTCGATATTCCAAGTTGATAAGCTGAGGTTTGTAAGATTTTTATTTGCAGTTGGAAGACCTGGAGGAGTGGGCACCCAACGTCGAGTGCAGGGGCTGAAGGTGCTAAGGATGCGTGATATTCGCGGGATCGCCATCATGAAATTCTTAGCCTGTTAAGAAAGCAGCTTGGGTGTTCCTCTCTTGGTGTATGTATGGCATCGTTCTTAAAATGAAGAGGGAAGAAAATTTTACGGCATGTCTGTTTAAGTTTGAAAATTCACTTATCGCCGATACCAATATACGGTGTCTTCCCGATCACTTATAATACAGGTAGCTAGGCCCAAGCCACCCCCACACTGTCACGTAGTTTCAGCAAACTCTAAGACTTGTTAAATCCGAGCCAATAAGCTCCGCCTTTAGGCTCAAGATGTTCTCTAGACAGAGGGCCGCGCTAATGCTACGCAGAAATGCTGCATCGAACTTTGTTGCAGGGCGATTAACCTTAAGGAAAAGACCGGCTAGTAGCCCTGCTGCTGCAAGATCGGGGTTAGTAGGATGAAAGAACTGAGTATTTTACTTTCTCGCGTGAAGCGTGAAAATTAAGGTAGTCAACCTTCTTGCTTCTTAAGCCCCAATTTTCGAGTAACGCGTCTTAGTGATATTAGTCCCTGCCCTTAAAAATACTGTGCGGTACAACTATACAAAGGAAATAGCGGGCATATCGGACGAAAAACTGATCAGATTGATCTATGTACAGGCAGAGAGCGAGTTCTGTCGCTCTTATACAGATGAATAAAGGCATATACGAGCTAGAATTATGGGTAGCTGTTGATTTTGCTGTCATTTTCCTGGGCTTTTCTTTTCTCAAGGTTGAGAGCGCTAATGCTCTCATTCAGCCTCTAGCAGTTTAACTTTTTAAACACTCGTGATAACAGATGCCTCATTTCATTCTCGAGTTTCCTATATCGCTGATTTCTCGGTTAACGAAGGAGCGTTTCTCAGGAAGTCGGCTTCTTGAGGGCAAAGTCCCATTGGAGGAACTTGTTTGAGACCGTCACTCCTGGCCCAGTGGCCACAATGTCATACGGGTGGTTCACACCAGACTTTAGCGTAGTGTACACGCCATTATAGAGCGTATAATTGCTCCTTTCGAGTCTTAGAGATGGCACCATAGGCACAATTACTGGGGCAAATGTTCTCATCGCCGCAAAAGGATCCATAACCTCTGGAACAATAAATGAGACGTTGGTGAACTGCTCATCGTTCAAGACCTGAGGTATCCCTATAAGTTAGTTCTCCTCTGTAAGTTTAGTTTCGGCGCCAATGATAGTTAACTCACGGCCACTGTCAAGTTTAGCAAAGTGCCACTCGCCAACCATTGTGACGACCTAGACTTCTGCGTCTGAATAGCATCAGAGAGAGGAAACTCGTGCCCTTCGTTATCATAAATAACAGAAATTCCAGTTGTATTATCGAAAATCTCCACGGTAAAGGACGAAATGCCTTGGAGAATAGGAATCCCGGTGATGTTGAAGTTGTAAAATCCCCAGCTCGGACCGCAATTGGGATATACACAATGGGAATCTTTGGAAACGTCCCTGGTAGCTAGTCCTCTGGAACACTGTTGAGTGCCCGAGCAGGCAATACCAGAGCGTGGAGTGAGGTGCACAATGACCTGGCTCGAGGCACTAGTAAGGAGAGTATCCGCAACCTAAATTGAATGGAATCAGGTCAGCTATTCAGGTGCAAGACTTGTGCAAGCAATCTAACTTACCCTTATTCTTCCCAAAACAGTCATATTACCATCTGTCCCAATCTCAACATTGAAAGAGCCAGGCTTTACCAGCAGAGGTTCAATAGGGCGGCCGAGAACCACCTCTTTTGGCGCTGTATTGAGCATTTTTTCGAGCACAGTTGCACAAGTAGATATGAAGAAGTCGTTGGACTTTGCCATGTTGCCGATCGTATTACCCCCATCGGCATTGAAGATACGGAAGTCAGACCGTGTTGTGATATTGCTGCCAAACGCCAGTGGGTTTTGCGAGACATTGGCGACAAATTGCTTCGCGCTAAATAAAGAAGTTAACCTCAGGACCCCAAAACAGATTAAACTAAGATAGCTTATACTCACACATTGTTGTCAAAGATATCTGTCGTTGTATCAAATGTCACCGTATTGTCGTCTGACTGACCATTCGGTATTAGTTTGCCATAGTCACAGAACAACCCGGGCCAGGGCAAAATGTAGGTAGGAGGAGAAACTAACAGGATCATCATTGGTTATTGGAACAATGTCCGGAAAGTCGACGCCATGCACACCGCCAATGGTATGGCCACACGCCACAAGAGCAATCATTTCCGTAACATTGAACCCTTGGCGCTGAAAGCTGGCTGTATGTGATGGAAGGTCTTCTTCGGGGCGAGGAACACCCGAAGGGCCGGGACTGGTGGCATCAACACGACCTGGCCGCATTGGTATAAGAACAGTACCGTTCGAGCAAGATGCAATTGATACTATAGCAGCAAGCGCAAACAGGTCGGACAACGAAGACCGCGTTGTCTGCAGACCCGTAAACTGCGCTCGGGTTTCGCTGAAAGCCTTGCCTTTGTTCTCGTCACGCGCGGACTCAAAGACAATAGAGGCATCCATTCCCCCAGTCCCTACGCCAATATCAGCTGTAGCCATATCGTGATAAGCATTTCGAAGCCATTCTGCAGCGGTGCTCCGCCCTGGAGCTCCTGCAACAGCCCCTCCCGTACAGCCACGGACGCCACTGACAACCCCATTAGATTGTTCGTATAATATACTCTCGATTTGGTCGTTTTTCTCGTTGGGCCAGACGTAACCCCAGGAGACCAAGGGCCAGAGGCTGACGGCAGCAAGTCTCAATGCGAAGATACCAGTTCGAAGAGGAGCCATGGTAACAGATTTGGCTGACCACCATAGGATGAACCATACTCCTCGGCCAATTCCGTCATAAGGATAACCGATGTCTTAAATACAGCAGCGATTTTATTGCGCAAAGGGCATGGTAGAATTACCTTCCATAAGCGAGTTGAGTTAACCTGGCAACCCGCTGCAGTAGGATGCGTCTTGAAGCATTAATCGACAATAAAATGGACTTCGCCGCATATGATGAAATGCACCTTGCCGCATGTGATAGGCTTCGGCTAGATTTCGGCGTATAGTTTAACAGTTTCAGTATTAGGATCGTGACCCCTAGTCGACCCTTAACCCAAGACGGAATACAATATTGTGCGTGACAGCGTACTGAGCCACGGCGAGATTCAGATAGCCATAGAAATCAAAATACGAAGTCAAATGTTGCCTCGTTCCGACCAGCCTTTCGTGTAGGAGATCTCGCCTTCGACAGAGGAATTGGATGCAATGGCTATTGTGTTGAGATATTTTAGGCATATCATGTCATGAACTAATCATGTGTGCTATCGTACTGATTTTAACCGAAGCAGTGCGACGCGAGCGCGCCATTTCTCAGCTAAGAGAGCCTTCCAGCGGCGTTACCTCCTTAGTAACCTTAAGCGGATGTGACAACTTCAAGAGCTAGTTAAGAGCGTGTGGATTTCACATATACCACCATTTCTTCTTGCTAACAAGATAACCATTCAGCCATTCAAGCAAGACGTATACCTTTCGGCGACTCACTCAATGAAGGCAGGAAGTTTAAATGGAATGACATCAACAGAGTCGGGATTCTACAGCAGGTAATTAGAGAGATAGACTGGAGAAGCGGTGGCTATGATGCATAACCAGTCCACTCAAGACTGACGGATTGGTGACTGCAGCAGATGCGATAACAGGAGGCTTTTGTACGGTAATGAGTGGCTAGTAAACGTGACGTAAGGCGGGTTCGTCGTTTCTGATGATTAGTTCCATTCCGCTCCACGCCCGACCGCGATGCGATCATCGTCCTGGAGTAGTGTCTTCTAGCTATATATGGCCAATAGTGCACTAACCACGTCACTATAGGTCTATGCAGCAAGGTTAAGTACGAGAAAGCTAGTTTAATTGACTCTATCGCGCTATATCTCAGGAGATGCGTGGGAGGCTGTGTCCACGATGACGGAAGCACCAGATGGGATGAGCATTCACTCGCTAGGTAGAGACGGCATATACCGACTATACGGATTTCACGCGCCCCGAGTATACGGAGCCTTATGCTCCCAACTACCGGCAATGGGATCCCGAAAAGTTTTCCCAACTCTGTGAAGACGTGGTTGGGGAGGGCACTCGACGCTTCAGTGTCTGCTGATATCTGGTAGGAGTTGATGGTCGCAACGTAACCGATTATCCGGAACTTCCGTATCCAGACTGGCTTCTAGAAATACAGAACCAGTACTAAACTCTTCGAGGAAATGGTGAATCAGGCTCAGTTGTAGGTATATCGCCACATCATCCTTTCAGTTCAAGGCCCCAGGACACCCCACCGCCGACATGTATTCACAATTGGAACTTTCACTTGAAGGATGTCTTGCCTTCAAAGATTTAGATGGCTTCAATCCCTGCTTTCTTGATTTATTTACTGATCTAGGGGGCTCTTTTTGCACTAATATTCAAAGTGGAAGGGCCATACCATATTAAGATCTACGCTATAATATCTTGGGCTATCAGCTTAGTTTGACAACTATATCACCGATAGCCTGATTATTCCATCAAAGAGCGCACTGGAATTGAAGTAGGCAGCCCAATCTTTTGCCGTTATCATGGGTCTAGGTCTGCTGGGGGGTTTGTCTCAGCCGTCCTCCAGCGGCAGATAAGAGCCATCACGACCGTCTCTGCCACACCGGCAAAGGAACTGGCAAATTCGACTATACCCAATTCAACCTAACAGTATTTATTTTCCTGTACGGTAGTACTGGAGCCAGCCCATACTTTTGGGGCTGGCCTCGTATTCGAGCAACCCCGCTCCATCTAGCCGTATCCGATAGTTTACGGACTGCAACCGCCTCCCGAAAAAGCTTCCCTACCCCCGTTTTAGAAAGGAGCAGAAGGTCTCGTTTTGATTAGAAATTTTTCTCAAAGACTTCTAACCCATAGTGTATATACCTCCAAGGGCCTGTTGTGAAGCCAATCATAGAGGCGTTTTGCCACCATATTTGGGAGATTTGGATATGATACCTAGGGATGTATAGAGAGAAGCTTCATGATCAGTTCTTCAGATAGTTTCCAACTCAACTATGCCCTGCTATAGAATTAGTCACATAAATACGGAATGCATTCAATTGCAGTGGTTAGACGTTGCCTGCTCTTGTCGTATTCCCCTTAGTCCCCGCTTCGGTTCTTCGGGCCACTGCTGGTACCTACTGATTTTCAGCCCCGATCAGACTACGGATTTAGAGGGTTGGAATGCAAAGGCACGATTCCAATGGCCACAGTGTCTGTGCCACGGGCTGACCAACTCCTCCAGCCAATATATGCAGCTTATGCATCACGAGCTGAAAAGCGTCGTGATTGAGACACTAGGCTCATTGGATCGCTTACCCGACGGAACGCCAGTTCCACCTGCAACGCAGTAATAATACAAAAAGTCCTCTGCGGAATCTTTGAAGCTGACAGTGGGGGGGCGTAACTTCAATAATAATAATAATAAGACAAGATCCCTACAAGGCCACTGGTCTTGTAGCACACTCAGCAGCTCTTACCATATACGACCGCGCGGGAGATACACTTGTAACACGATGCTCACTGCGACGCTTAATCGATTGGCAATTATCTGCCTCGGCTCACTTCTCCCATCATTCGCAAGTGCCAACACTTGTAATGGCGACAACTGCTTGAATGCCCTGTCCCAATCCCTCTCTAGTGCCGTCACTTTTTGCCATGGCTACACAGCAAACCTTTTCGGTACCACCTACCCGACTCCAACTTTCATTCCATCTGCTTGCAACCCTCAGCGCCTTTCCAGTGCATGCTACTGTGCGGACCGCACGTCCAACCCGACATTCACGGCGCCAGCTTGTCCTACTGGCCAGGTCTTGCAAAATCCTAGCTTCTACGGTCAGCCGTTTGTGAATAGCTGGAATGTTGATATCCGGCCGTGGGTGATTGCCGTCCCGACAGGTGCTCCTGGATGTGTACCCGCAGGGAGTTATTCAACAGCCGACGAGGATTTGGCTTGGGGAGACCCGCGGTCGATGTGCGTAACATATTGGGTTTGAGTCGCTTTTATATGCTAACTTGACATTGGTATAGACAATGTAGTTTTGATGATACTGTCGGAGGGCTATCAACAGTCACCCAGGACATCTTGCTTTGTCCGTCGGCGACTTACACGTTACGGTAAGCCCATTACCCCTTGGATCCATCTCTTATAGTTGCCTGACGCTTCAGGCTTTCCACTGCTTGTAACTTTTGGACGGGTTCAGGCGATTTTGGCATTCAGTTCCAAGTGTCACTCGGTGGCACAGTGGTTCTTCCTTGGGGACTGCCGTGCCCGGCCTGCGCCGACCCTAGTAACCCCGGGTATGATTCAGCGTGCAGAAGCTATGCCCTGTTTGAGGATCACACCGCAACTTTCACAGCCCCTGCGAGTGGCACTGGTAGCCTGGTTATTTCTTTTCGCCAACCGGCAGGCTTGAATACCACACAGGTGCCGGCGCTACTAGACTTGATCTATGTGAATCCTGTTGGGAACACCGACATGAATGATCCTGCCGAGATCCTTTGACCCCCTCAGATTTTCGAGCTTTATAGGGCTAGTTATCGGTTTAGGAAATAGGCTGTGTCCATCTATGGCTTCTACATAGCCAATAGATACAGCGGCAGAGGATAGTCATAATCCTACCTTGATGCTTATGTGTCGTGCCTGCTAAAGATACCTATCTTCCGGAGTCCCTCGCCGACCTCATTTGCAATGGCGCCAGGGGCCAGACCCACTGAATTGCAACACACCCATGGCGTAGTTATATCTAGCAACTTCAAGCCACTGATATCTATATCTGTCGCTTGCTTATCAGCCCCGCAAACCTCCTTACAAACGGTCATCCTGTCCACGCTCAACTATCGCTGGCAGTTGGCAAAACATGCTGGTACTTCCGGAAATATGGGCGCAGATTTTCTCGTTTTTAATCCCCACCTATGGACGTATCGACTGTCGTCGCGACCCCTATAAATCTCTCCGCATGCTGTGTCTGGTTTCCCATGAGTTTCGAATGGTAGCCCAGCCTCTGCTATACAACACCATTTTCTTGGTTGATCGCGGCCATAACAAGGAGCTCAAGCTTCTCAGAACCCTATGCCAGGCACCTTGGCTTGCACACAGCGTCCGCAGCTTGACCTTGTCCGACCTGGCCTTGCAAGATCAGTCCCTACCTGGCCAAAAACAGTTGATCGATGATACAATCCGCTCGCTTCAGATCCCACCGAGCCTTAGGGGCCGCCTAGAGTCTAGTATGGAGGAAAGTTACTCAGAGACGGTACCCTTCTTGTCACTCGTTGTTGCACTGACGGCCCACGTCCGGCACGTAAGTGTGACGAATACCGAAAATCCTGCAACTCTTGCTTGGCTGCTCAGCGGATCTGCGGAAATAGACGATTATGACGACGACCAAAGTTTCCAAAAATATACGAACTACGGCTTACCACACCTAAGGGATCTTTCCTTCTTCGGAGAGTCACAGGTACCGCTTAGTATATCGGCCTTGGAGCCCGTGCTTCTCCGCTCGGGGTTGAAATCTCTATGTCTTGGATTTATCGATTGGCGCTCGGATCAGATCAACAAGATGCAATTCGCGCACAGGACTTCCGATCTGCCGGCTATTTCTCTTCAGCACGCGGCGGTCGACGGCAACTCGTTGCGCGACATATTCACCCGCTTCCCTAGGCTTCGGAGTTTATCTATTTCACTCGCAGACGCATACTTAGAGTTTAGCGACAGCAACAGTGATAGTGCCGAGGAGGATGGTTAGGTCTTTCGCGGAGAAGATCTTAGCCGGGCCTTGAGAGACTCCGGTACAGCACTCGAAGAGCTCTCTCTACGCACCACATGTTATCGTGAGCGCGCCATTGGCCTAGCAGAGACGGATGATGCCGTCTTAGGATCGCTCAGAGAGCTTCATTCGCTTCGGAAACTCGAGATCGACATGTCGGAACTCATCTCGGACCATGAGCGAATCAACCACACGCTTTGGTCGCAGCGTCTAGTTAATCTACTACCGTCAAGCCTGGAGGAGTTAACCGTGCCGAGTGACCATGGGTCCTATGTTGGAGCAGTTCTTGAGCTTATTCGAGGGCGATACTTCCCTAAGCTCCGCCGACTGTCCCTAGTGCCGACCTGCCGGTGTCCCTGGAAGATGCCCGTAATTCCAGAAAAAGATATACCCGGGTGGACTTACAGCGAGAAGAGCTTGAATAATAACCCTGGCTCTATAAGCTCTGTCACATTCATGAAAATTCATACTGAACGCCAATCTCCAGTTTGAGAAAACCACCAGGGAGATAGCAACAACACAGATAGACAAAGTAGTGCCGCTATGCTTCGGCCTGTGCTAATCTCTAAAGTGCAAATATACTTGAGAAGCTCGCAAGATTCGCTAATATCCGTATATGCGCTTCAACTCTCAGGCACGCCATTATCCGTCCCACTAGACATAGTCATTCTTGGCTATGTAATCTTGAATCTTCTGACGCGGTACGGTGGGGAATTTGTCCGCGTCGTCTGCCTCAAAGCCTATACGGCCGGATGCGATGTAGTAGCCATACTCTAGCCCGGTAATAAAATACTGCTGGGCCTGGAAGGCAGCTGCACCAGCTGCTTCGGCCTTTTCCTTGGTCTTCAGCAGAAGATTATGGATGTCCTCAATTTCCATCATCTTCACCAGTTCGGCATGGCCACCGGGTCGCGCCGTTTCAAAGGCGTCTTTTAATTGCCGAGGAGAGAAGGTATCGGACCAGAAGCGGTAATATCCCCCTTTCTCACCATACTCGCTTGTGATCAGAGCCACTGTAAAGTCTCCGACGTCTTCCTCAGGAGACCAGTTCATGGGAGCGTCCGGCGAACCAATATACCGGATGGTGCGCCGGTTCTCTTTTGGATCTCCGTTCCGCACCCACGTAGCTGCATCTCCTTCAAGGCGTCCTGCCCCCGGCACGGCGAATAGCGTATTTGCCAGGGCACCGACGAAGGTGTAGCATGGTGTGATGGTAGAACTCATGAATGCATGTTTGGCAAATAGGATCAGGCTGTCGTAAGTGCTCATCTCCCCGATCTGCAGCTTGCTCCAGTCGGCATTCCAACTAAGTGCATGAAAGCGCTTGATGCCGGCCTTTTCAGCCTCACGGAGGAGCAGGATCTGGGCATCTACTATGAGGAGTGCCTCTGCAGGCCAGGCCACGATAACGGCGTCAACATTCTTGCATGCCTGTTCGTAAGCGGCTTGGTCTTGCCCGCCAGCGGAGACAATAAATGACTCCAACTTCTCCCGGAGAGGCGTTTCTAGCTTCTCTGGATTGCGGCCCAGGCCCCGTACTTGGTGGTCTCGTAGTGCCGAGCGGCAAAGGTGATGGCCGAGGTTGCCAGTCACGCCGGCGATAAGGATAAGCATTTCTGCGTCGTGATTACGAGGGATGTCCTTGAGAAATATGAGAGAGGGGATATGGGCGACGTTATTGCAGGAATGGTCGGTCGAGCGGAGCACGATCAAATATTTTATCTAATGTGTAGAGGTGGAACCAAGCCGCGGCTCATTTACATCAACTTCGAGAAGACTTACAGTACACTCAACGCCAAAACCACTAGCCGAGGCTTTCGTCATACGATTGTGGTCTACTTGGTAGGGGGATTCTTGGCGATTTACCCCGCAAGGCCAACGCGAGGAACTTATCTCCTGTCACTAATGCACGAATCGAATAAAAAACTTGCTATATTCACAATGCCCCCATGTAATAAGGACAGAGAAGGAAAAACGCTACGTCATGGATCATGAAATATTGAATTGTCGTATTTTGAGCTCAGGACGAATACCCGTCTAGCTCCTCTTCGTTGTCATCCTCCCAAAGGGCCGAGACGCGAGTCCAGATAACATCTGGGTTAGAACATAACCGTAATGTAGAGCAATGTTCCATAGTAGAATAGTTACACTAGCAGTAGATAGTATGATCGTGCAACAGGGGAAGGGCGATAGGCCTATTATAGATACTCCCCGAGACCGTGAATTAAAGGGTCTACTTTCAGCGTACTCCTTGTTGGACCTTCGAGCACCGGCGGAGCAGCACTACTCAGAAAAGCCCATCCGTCCATATGCTGTTTCTCCCAGGTGTTTTCACCTAACCTGTGTTTGCGGGCTATTTTACTCTGGTTGTCCTCGCTACGCAGTGTGCTCATAGTACTAGAGCAGCTTCCTGCTTCGATCGAGAGGGTATCCTCGTTCTAACAAGCACTTAGCCTCCACATTAATTATTATTGTGGAACTGAGGTTACACCAAATCTAGTACGACACCGACAACCTAGTAATAGCCACAAAAACATTTATTTTAATCTCTGCGGATCAGTCTATGAATCCCTCCAAGATGCGGCATTCAAGAAGAAACATCATCACCTCCCATTCACCCCGTGACAAACCTGACCGTGAGAGTATTGGACCTTCGGCGTGGTCGCAACTTCGGCATAGACACCCCCCTAGCACGAACAGTACTTAGTCGGCTGGAAGCGGCTGACTCTGTCAATTTTTCTTGCTCTAAGTCAGGACCCCAGCGGAGTTGCGGATGAACTGCCTTGTGTAGAGTTCTAAAACGGGGTTAGCGCAGAGAGGGACGGATTATCACAATAACGCAAGAGATTCCCCGCTTTCAGCTCCGCAATTGACCGCCACTACCCCGGGCGCAGCGTATAGTAAGACATTTACAGCTTCAGCTCATCGATGCAGAAGCCAGCAGTCAAGTCGGGAGAATATCACCCCGAGGAGGAGTAGGAAGCCGTCAGAGACACATTCAAACTACTCTATAAAGCACAAGGCAGGTCACTAACCGAGGTTAGAAGGCTGCTGGCACAATAGTTTGGCTTCCACGCAAGGAAAGTAGAACCCCTTGGGTGTGCTGCCGGCGCCACAACCGTTGGTTCCTAGCTCACTCGTGCGCATTGAGTGTACAGCAGTATAAGACTCGTATTGCGAAATGAGATGAGATCAAAAAGGTCAGTATGCTGTAGTCCGTCATAGGCCTAGTTCCGCTCCTGACCAGAGCCAGGATGGGAATCAGTCAGCGAATGGACAATCAGTATCCGCGAGTCAGGCAGCTGGAGAGCATCAGCGTCCATCCCATTAGACCGTCTTTGGCCAAGCCATGGTCCCTACACAGCGGTTTCCCAGGATAACCTTCACCTATAACCCGGCTCCACCAGGCCACCTAGCACCCATCCATGAAGCATCCCATGACATAGGGAGATTCTATGCTGGCGTCCTCGGGGCCGGCGAAGTCGACCACTTTTATGTTCGAGACCGGGAACCTAGATGTAATGTGCGTCAGTTCTATCACACGGTACTATATATGTCTACCTTAGCTTCCGCGTCTCAGTGGGCCTTGGTGCAGGACTTATCCCGACAGCTACTCGACCATGTCGAGCCCCTCCTCCAAGAAGGTGACCATTGCCTCGACCTTATCGTTCTAGACTCCCAGAAAGCCTACGGTATTGTGCGCAAGGAGCTTGGTCCAGAACATCCCCAGACTCTTAGTACAACGAGAGCACTACATTCCGCATACTATGCACAAAGAAACTGGATCGCCGGTCTTAGCGCCATTCGGTCAGCAACCAAGATAGAAGCGAAACTCAACATGAATAATCCTATGAGACTGGACGCACAGTTGCGGATTGCCAAATCCATAGTCGCACTCGACGATTTCCAGGGAATGGTCGACATTCTCGACCTTCTCGACCTTCAGGAGTCCGTCATCAGTAGAATGGCTGGCGGGCAGAGCTATGGCGCCGCCAGCTCGATCCAAAGGCAGAAATTTTCCTGGAAGGTATCGTCTCGAACCTTAGGCTGTCCAATAATATAACTATACGATGTATCGGCATATATTTTGCAACGTCGACACTTGCAGGTCACAAGATTGAGTTTGAAGACTGGCGTAGTGCAGCTATTTGATCTTGACTGCTGATAAAATATATTTGCGAAACGGCTATTCGGTAAACAAATAGTAGATCTTTTCACCAAGTCGGCGACCGATACGCGATCACAGCTAGGATCCTGGGTGTAGAGAATTCCTGCAAGCTGGTTATGTGTATGTGACCTATAGGGTTGGGGTTAGACTCCGAATTGCCTATCAACGTCAGAGGCTGTGCCCGAGCCTATCGCGCGGCTTGCGCCTTGCGGATCGCCGTAGCCCCAGAGCACCGAGCCATGCGACTTAGCCCAATCAGGAAACATGGTGCGCTGGCACCGCCATCATGACGACAGGATAGACATGAGCCACGCTTTCGGCGCCTGAGATGCTCGGCCTTCCGAATCGGGAAGCATGGAGCGCTGGTATCCCCCACAATCGAGGCATGAGTATCACACACAGCACCAGCTATTTAATCGCAGCTCCAATCGATCACAAACCGCACCATATCCCAGCAGAGCAACTACCATTCAGCACAATCTATCAAGTTAGCGCTGTTTAACACATCCACTATGGGCCCTTTTTCAAAACTTGCGACCGGACTTTCGCCCGCGGTGTGGCAACAAAAGCGTGACGAAGCAGGCCTTGACGACGAAACTGCCTCTACTTCGTCAATGCGCTCAGATTCTTCATCTCCACCCCCATACACGGAAGCAGTAAACTATAACACTGCGACCAGCTTCGTGTCACCGGGTGCTTTCGCCCCGACCACTCAACTCCAAATTCATGCCACTGGCGTCACATCATGCTCGTCACTATCCACCCAGGATCCAGTGCCCATTCCCGTTTTTCGTGTGCAACCGGGCTCCCACTCGTTTTCTTTCGACTCCATCGCATCAGAATACGTCTCTCTTCGCATCAAGCGCGGTTCCAACTCATGTGCTCTTATCCGTGGCTCCGACCCGAACGGTACACCCCTGAATGCGACAGTCTATCGCTGGGGCCCAGGCCGAGCTCCCAGGATCAGAATGTTCCCTCCTCACTCTTCAGCCTCGGTCGAAGAAGCTATTAGAGCTGATGACATCGAGTGTGACGTGGTCGAAGTCCGGAGCCGCTCGATCATCTCACGCGCCCAAAAAGTTGCGACCCCATTTGGCACGTTCCAATGGCGGTACGGGAGCCGCTCCGAGCGCAAAGAGGCTTTTGGTGCAAACTCTCTCCTAGTTCTGGAGAAGATCGACATCACATCTGGGGGGGAGACCGAGAAGAGCCACCCTCGCGTGGCGCAGTTGGTGCGCAATGAAGAATTCCGAACGCCCGGGACGAATAAGTTCATGGCCGGGAACGGGGGTAGGCTGATGATCGATTTGAGAATGTGGGCGGATGAAAAGGGTGCAGATGCTGCAAAGGTCGAGGCTTTCATCGTGGCTAGCTGCATCTGCATGCTGAAGAAGGAGGTGGATCGCATGAGAGACAACACGCTGGCAGCTGTGGTATGATTAGTTATGTGTTTCTGCAAGGAGCCTGTCGATCGCGGCTTTCATAGACTGTACCTACTATATGTACTCGTCCTAAGACATTGATTTGGCGGAATATAGAGATGTATGATGCATAAATTCAAGTTTTAATGCTACAAGCGCCGCATCACGACCGACTGCACTTATCGAGCCACTTTGCTAGAGAAGCAACGGGAATAATACGATTAGCGATTTTTGGTGTTCTCAGCGGAATGATTTAGATTATTGCGCGGTTTCCAAAGAATGAATGATGGCGTATCACGCCTGCTTGTAGTGTATAGACACATATTACAGCGTATAGTTGTGTTCATAGTAGCTTCCGGTTTATGTTCGAGCGAATATGAACCTAAGAGTAGGTAGGTGATAGAATCTAAGCTTTACCTAAAATGCTCATTCCCCCGTCAACAACAAAGCCAATTCCGGTAACAAAGCTCGATCTCGGGCTGCAGAGAAACATAGCTGCATCAGCTACCTCTTCAGGCCTTCCTATACGGCCCATGGGAATCTCAGCCGCACGCTTTTACTCCAGCTCAGGATCGGATGCCGCTCCTCCTCGTCTCAGTGCCATTACAGTGTCGATCCAGCCAGGACAAAGGCGGTTGACCCAAATGCTATGAGGAACATTATCAATAGCTAAGCAACATATGTTAATCTTCTGGTCAGTGATGTAGGTGGACTTGTTCTCTTCTCACCTGCCGTCTTAGTAATAGCTAAAGTAGCATGCTTGGATGTGGTGTACGGCACCATGTTACGGCTCGCAATGTACGACTTAACGGAGCCTAGGTTGATAATCGTGCCGCGCGTAGATCCTCGCTCCGGAGAGGAAGCAATGTATGGGACGAGCTGTTGTTTCTTCATCGCACGCGACATGAGACTAGTAATGAGAAACGCGCCATTGGTATTGACATCCTGAACACGTTTGAAGTGGGCAAAGTCAACTTCCGCAACTGGGTTACCTGTACAGGGTATCTTTATGCATTTTGTTAGCCTGTTCTATTTACCAAATGCCTTTGATTGGGGCGGAATGGTATGACGAGGCAGATAGATGTAGTTTACAAGCTTACCGCGCCACAGTGGATATAGTAGTTAATGCGGTCGAATAGCTTCACTGCATGAGTAATTGCATCGTCGATGTCTTTCTCGCTCGACACATCAACAGAGAGTGCTTCAACTATGAAATTTGGGTTTGTTGCAACGGCTTTGGCTTCGGAGGCTGTTTTCTCGGCACCTTCCAGGTTGATGTCTGTAACGAGAAGACCACGGGCCCCTTCTTTTGCAAATGCTAGGCAGCATGCCTTGCCAATGCCGTTACCTACCAGGCGTTTGTTAGCATAAAAGTCTTACGGTGTAAAATAGGTAGTCAAGGCCATCCTAACCTCCACCAGTAACAACGGCGCAGCCCGTGATATCCATCTCGTTTGACGATTGCTGAACGCTCTGGAATCTGCAAGCAGATAAATGAATATATTTCGACGAGGCTGGACAATTGAGGAGAGAGCTATTTAAGCAATCTGTAGGCTCCAAGTAACTTGCGTCCTTGGGTTTCATGCACGGGGGCTGGAAGAAGTTATATTCCAGGCGGCAACAGGCTTTGGAAAATTAAGGCGCTGAGCCATGACACCCGACCGGTGTGAAAGATTCGCCTAGAAAATTTTCGTAACAACGGCTTTTCGACTAAAAACTGGAGGCAAAGTCGTCGGAAGTATTGTGAGCCTCGGCAATATTGAATCTCGGAGATATTTATAACTATCGGAAGTATTGCTGGCCATCGGAAATTTTATCGACCGTCGGGAATATTTTACACTCTTCTCCTTGACAAGACCTTGAAAAATTGCAACTATGTCACATTTACTAGTTCGGTTATACATATAACTGTGGTAGAGAATAGGTGTATATTGGAGGCTAGTATTTTGAGACCGTCTAGTTCCTGGGGGATAGTGATAATACTCACAACACTCTTCTGTCTATTAGGTTGCATCGTTACACTAGGCGTTCGGGATTGAGAAATTTGCAATCGAGTTACATAGTTCATTCTCCTACCCCCCTACCTCTAAAGCACTTTTTGCCAATATGAAGTTTGGCCCGGCGATCTTTATTTTCTTTCCATTGTGCGTTATGGCGCGGACGCCTAGTACCTATTTCTGCCTCAGTACTGCCGCGATCGGCACATGCAATACTAGCGGCGACTAGATTATCGCTACCTACCGTGGGCAATCGACAAATTATGCCGATAGCCAGCAATCCTGTCGGGACAATCCACCTCACTGCAAATATTAGCCAAAGAGTACTTCTAATTTTTTACTCCATGTTATTCATACATAAAAAGACCCAAGAAGTTGAGAATCCTACACAGGATATTCTATCGGAGCCGGTCTGCGGCATGCATACAAGGCAAAATGAACCACGAAGCCCGCAGTTCGAATCATATTTCGAACAGGATACATTGTGCGTATAGCGATAGATATATCACAGGCAGCAGAAACTCACTTCAATAAACTCGCTAGGGCATACTGTGAAGGATGAGCGCCCGGCCCCGAATCTTTCACGCGCATCATCCAAGGTTCCTGTCTCTCCAATATCTATACATCCCTTGACGTTAATAGGCTTATAAGATAATGGCTAGGAAGTCCGTTGGGCATAGCGTAGTTAGGGAATGTCGCTCAATATCATTAGCCTTTCGATTTCATAGTACCTTTGAGATCGGATAGTGCTTCCCCGACGAGTGAGGTTAAATCCATAGCAAACCTCGGGCGAAGAGCCTATCCACATAATCCCTTTCTCCTTGTGAATGGGACTTCCTACGTTCATAGCTGCAATCCAATCGCTACTCACTCCAGGACTGCACGATAAGGCTTCGGTTGGGACGGCCAAGTCCTCGCGTCGGTAAAAGCAGTCGATCCACTGCTGGAGAGTTATGATCGCACTTCCGGCAGCGTCCGTAGCCTTCTTTGCAGTCTCATGGTCGATTAGAAAAGAGCATCCCGCCACCACCTCTTTCGTCTCAGAGCCAGTAATCAGACGGACGAGTACGCCATTCTCGGCGTCTCCACCAGAGCGATTCGATGTGTACCGTGGACCGACAAGGATCCACGTATGGGGGTCAGGCTTGTACGGAAGACAGTGATTAATGCACTGGGGCAGATGAGCCTTGGAGTTTCCCTGCCTCTCATGTGACGAGCCGCAAATAAGCTTTTTAACGCATTCATGCCAAAAGGATGGACCAAGGACGCCTCTTTGCCGGTACTGACTGTTAAGCTGGGTATTCTCAAATCTGAGAAGGGTCTCAATGACTTTGAAACGTTTGGGTCCTGAAAAAGCGGTCACGTCAAGATTTGCATCAAGCATATGTCTGATAAACAGCTTATCAGAGCGTAGCTCGCGGTTCTGCCAGTTATCATCCTCGAAATACTCCTCAATGTCCGAGGACGCTGCTAGTAAATCAATCGATAGAAGAGGATCCATGGAACTGCTGGATGGATCACTCTGTGTGAGGAAGACACTTGTTGGGCTGTTGATGAGACGGATGTGTGCTGATAGCTTGCGACCTATAGACTGGGCCAGCTCTGGGGATGCCATAAGGAGCTCGTTTGCAAGGTTCAGAAACTCGATAAACCAGGGCGGTACACCTTCCTTTCTCGATCGGCGCCGGGCGGCATCCATCGCCCATGATAATTCGGATGACAAGCCCCCTTGGATCCCGTGGATAACGGTAAACTTGTCGGAAGGAAGGCCGAGTGTGAAGTCGTCGGTTGGATAACCGTCCGGCAGTGCCTTCCAACCAAAGACGGGAAATTCTCCCTGGAGGACAAGGCTGATATGCTGGAAAAGGGCAGAGCAAGCGAGAAATACTCCATCAAACTCGCCCGTTTCTGCCTCAAGCATCTGCCTCACGTTTTCCTTGATGAAGAAATCAGACGCAGAACGATGGACTATTTTGACCTTCTCGTCAAAAAATGGATGGGAAAAGATGGTCCGGTGTTCGAAGTTGCCGTCGATATCTTTTGGAGCGGTGTAGACCTCAAGAAATCCACGAGCCCTGCCGGCAAGCTTGTCCCGGACCGTGATAAGGTCCTTACGAACTCGCTTCACTGCTTCGGCTTCCGTTAGTTGTTGGAGCGAAGCTACTAAACGTCCAACTTTGACGGTCTTGTGTCGAGTCTCCGAGTCTTCGGAAAAATAGTAATAAATCAACGGAAATTCATAAGGAGGGTGTTGTATTGCCATCCGGATTGCAGTGTAGGCGTAATATAGATCAACTTTCTTAATGGATCTTAGAATGTGCATAAAGAGATCCTCAAGCTCGATGGGGGTTGCGTTGAGGGTTTCATAAATGTCACGCTCGTCACGAGTGCCCTCGCTGATGCGGACTCTGAGATCACGGAGGACGAGGGTGACCCAGAGGAAGACCCCCTCTGATCGGTCCACGATCGTTGATATCAGCTTAAACATAAACTCATCGCTTGCCTGTAGACTTAAGAATTCTGGGTTTGTTGAAGTGAACCTTCGAACAAAGTGGTGGATATCGCGTCTCGTTACATCCTGCAGTCTGAAATTTGAGTGGCCCGCAAATGTAAATGCTGGAAGTTCTCGGCTGGACACGAGCATTTTGATGCGGCTATCACTTCTTTCGATCCACCCCCTAAGAAGGTCCGTCAAAGTCAAGTGGGACTCGCTCTGAGCCGGCTCAAACTCGTCCAAGCCATCTATGAGGAAGAAGAGGCGCACATTTCCCAAGAGCGATTCGTCTTTGATCAGACGCTCAAGGGCGTCGCTGACCTCTCCTGGGTCAAACTTGAAGTCGCGATATAGAACGAGACCAGTTTCCTCCCATTGGCGCGGAAAGACGCCGGGGATTATGGCTGGTTGCTGATTCAATATTCTGTAGAGCAAAGCACGGCGCATGCCATCAAGAGATTTCATGATCGGCGGGCCGGGCTTCCAGAAGAAGTGACTAGCCATGATGATAGTTTTGTCGTTCGCCCACTCCTGAAGAAGGCTCTGTGCCTGCTCATGGCCGTTGATAAACTTCATAAGGGTAGACTTCCCCGAGCCTGGCTTGCCCCTGATGTGGAAAAATCCGTTCCCGGACTTGAGCCACGATTGTAGAGTAAGACCTGCTTCCTGAGGAGCTCGAGATGACGGCTCATCTATAAAAAATGACCCGGAGACGCTCTCAGATCGTTCCTCGCTTTCCTCGCTTTCCTCGCTCTCGTCGTTGTCGTGGTCAAAGACCCAGCTAAGCGTCACGGTATCAGCAGCTGTCACTGATTCCACTCGATCATTCATGGCGTCAAATCGCAGGCTGTCAAGAATCATAGCCGTCCTCCTTCTGAAGACAGATCTTTCCGCAAAGCCCAGAAGCTCGTCGAGCTCTGAGATAGGAGCCATCCCAGATGAGAGGGCGGCCACCGACTCTCGAATAGCGCCAATCTTGCCTTGAAGGCCGGCCATATTTTGGCTTGTACTAGAAATGCTTTTCTCGAGAGTCTGCCGAGAGCTATCGCTGGGGTAGAGTTAGCGCCCGTAAGATTCCCAAAGTCTTGCCACAAGTTCTGCCCGCCCAGTAGCTCACCTGGACATGGCTGTCAGCTGCAAATTCAGCGCGGCAATGCATCTGTCGAGCCTCCTCTCAAGATCTTTTCTCTTGTTCTCGAGTTTAGTTTTCTTGAAAAGCGCCTTGAGTGTTTCGAGCTTTGATCCCTTTTCCTTAGCCCTAGCAGACTGCACGAGCGCGAGCAGGTCCCCCGCTAAATTAGCGCACTCCTCGGCCAGACTCCTGAGCTCTGTGGACTGCGATTCCGGTACTGAAATCGTGGAAAACCTCGTAGCAGACTCATCTCGGGCGGCAAGCCCTACGGATATGTCGCGGATGTGCGTCGCGATCCTCGCCAGTTCCTCGTCGGAAGTTGTGGCTCCTGTCGCGGACGAGTAAATCTCTGCTGCCGTAGACACCGCTTTATACCCATAATCGATGATGGACAGGATGCTACCAATCAAGCCCACAGCGGTGATCGGGTCCATGGCTGACTACCTTCCAAGAAGGTAGCGTTTCTGTGGTCAGTAGGATAGATGGATGGTGCCTGCCTGACGAGTGGTCGTGGTCAGCAAATTTCTCTCTGCCTGGTGGCCCAGCCTTGTCTGACCTGCTTCCGCTAAGGAGGGGTGAGGCGGGGAAAGGGGGGCCTAGCTGATGCATAATCGGCGGGGTAGTTCGACAGTCGGCGCCGGTTGCTAGGGAGCATAAGGATCATACAATCGCCAGCGTTAGATGGTTAACTGACAAAGCTGCGGATAGCGATAGCATGTACTGCACCTAAGGTTCTGAAAGTGGCCCTATACTGCCCGTTTCTATTCCATCGATCACTTCTGGCCGTTCAGCGGGGACGGTCTCGCATCGCAATAACTCGTTGCGAGCTTTTATTGAACTAGCTTCAGTGGATCTTGAGGTGTTTCCCTACCAGCGCTATGCCCTGGTTATAAGTTCCATGCCTTCTCGTCCCGGGCAAGTCGCCGACTGACCAGGACTCGATCTTCCAAATCTTACAACAGAAAGGTGTAGCCAGCTAGTATTTATCTATCCTGTCAGTGTATGCTATATACTAAATAAGGCTGTTAAACGCCAATAGACCTTTCTAGGTCTACAAATGATAAAAGTCTCTCAGAAGTAGACGCGAAGGGGGTATCATTCTATCCCTTAGTCCAACGGGATGGCTAACAAAGCAGGGCCCACCCCCTTAGCCGGCTGTAGTAAAGTTCACGCCTGCCGTCGTTATACGCTAGTATCCTTCTTGGCTTTCGTTCAATACTGCAAACAAGCTAGACATGCCTGTCGCGTCCTGGAGAAGCGGCTTCCCCAGGACAGATGGGGAGGCCGCTGACCTCGACACCATGGGCTCCAAAACATCCCTTGGTCGGTAGCAATCCTCCTCCTGCTGCTGTCGCTCAAAGAGCCGTAGATCCACCATCGACCTCGAGCTACTTAGTGATAGAGGATAGTCGGTCGTCGCCCTGTTGCTGCTGCCGCCAAATAGATGCGCCGCCAGCAGGGCATGTAGGTCTTGGCCTTGTGCCACCGCCGTCGAAAGCACTGCCAAAGCGGGGCGACTAATGCGTTTATACGCCCTGCTTGTCATGGCTGTTGGTTGTGGGGGTACTGTCTCTTCGCACGAGGCAGGTGTGATAGGTTCAGCGTCGTCTTCTGCGGTTCCAGGTCGGTCTAGGTCTAGGGAGGTTTGCCTCGTATGAGCAAGAGGACTCAAGGAGCCCCATTTGTTGCCACTGGAGATGGGGTGTTGCTCCATGTCCTCGATCTGGATGCTGAGCGACGGGGGCGGCTTTCTCGCGGTCAACGTAATCGTCGCCCGGGGGGGTGGCGGCACCGGGGGGGTGGCATCCCTCGGCCGCGGGAGATGATCGTGGTAGTGGGAGGAGGGTAGGAAGGGCGACGACACAGCGCGTTTCGCGATGAGACTGGGGCCGTGATCATAGCGGCGGCTGCGGGGCTTCTCGTAGAAGTCGATTGCCCTAGCGACTGGGATATGGACATCGCGCGAGTTGTTGAGGTCGGTCAGCAAAAGGTGCAGCTCGTTTTCGTCGAGCCGGTTGAGTAGCTCGTCGAACGAAGAGCCCGGCCGGTGACGGGGGACGGTAGGCGGCATTTCGCCGGGTTCTGTTAGCCTCGCTTCACTCGTTATGTTCGTGCCTCTTCCATCATTCGAATGTTCGCGACGACAGCTGAAGCTCTCGGCCGGGGATGGTTGCGGAGTGGGGGCGGATTTCGGAGCAGCGGTTCGCGATTTCACAGAGCTGCAAAGCTCGACTTTGCTGCTACCACTCGCCCTTCTCGACGAAGATGACGCAGAATGGGCAGAGCGAAGCCAACTGGCGATGTCTTTGCGTTCCGACACAGTGGGACAATAACGAAAGAGACCGGGATTGGGAAGAAATGAAAGGGGCGGAAACCAGGCGAGACTGGATAGCAGCCGAAATAGCTAAACGGCGCCCCACATGCCAACGCCCCTGACAGCTATATCGGGATCGGCCGTTAGCGGTGGCCCGTTTAATAAGCCAGCGCCCAGACGCGTCCTAAAAGTACCCTTCCACGCCAGTACAGACACATTGCCCCCTTTGAGCCCAATGGGCTGCAGAACGGCTAGATTTTGTAGGAAAGAAGGTTATTTCAGGAGAGGATTCCATAGAGGCATTGGCTTGCAATACCCGTGGTGATTGCCCACAAAAGCCACTCCAAGCTTGGCAATAGGGCGCCCCCCGCTGGTCTCAACCTGACGCTTCGAGGCATTGAAGCAGAAAAGTTTGATGCTGAAGTGCAACGCGATATTGAAGATATTTTTCGCATTGTCACAATTAAGCAAGAACTCACACTTCTCAACGACGGACGAGCTAGCATATCTTAGAGCTCGATAGTGATTGGTACACTGTGGATTGCATGCGAGTCGCGGAAGGCAACAGTGGCGCACGCGCACACCGTGCAAGATACCTGTCACCTCAGGGTGAGGTGGTTCGGGTCATTTTGGGAACGTACTTGGCAAGTAGAGTACGAAGTACGACTTTCAACTCTAAAAATCGCACACCTAGCTCCATTTGCCTTGATTGGTTTAGATGCTACAAAGCTAATACCGTCCAGCTAGTTATTTGTATCAAAAAGTGGAAAAAATCTATCGTTGACAAGGCACAAGAGCAAAGGCCGCTTATACATTAAAGGAACATAAATGCACTAGTCCCCTTGGTAATAAGTCGACGCAGTCCGAGTCTCTAAACGTAGCAGCAACGCAGTGTAGTTCACTGCAGCGCCTTTAACAGACGGAAACACTCGATCCCCATAGCGCAGAAGGACGAGGCGACCAGCGAGACGATTCCTGCCGAAGAGATATTCCGCCTTCCATGGCCTTAGAAACGAGAAGCCAGCAGAGTCTGTGCCTGTTCCCCGAACCAAGAGACTGCCTGGAGCGTACCGTCTGCATTCATTCCCAGTGATTCCGCATACTGTACAGCGACCACTAACCCGCCTACGGGAAGGAGAAAGAGAGCTAGCGCCGACTTGACATAAGATATCTCATCGTAGAATGCACTCGACACGGCCGTGTTGAGACGGGAAGTTGTTAAGGCAATGCAGTCGCTAATATCCATGAGAACATCGGCCGCTTTTGCAATGGATGTTATAACCGTAAGGGTTTGGTTCTGATTTAGCGAATTTTGCGCAAGCTCCTCGCCAATGTTAATACCGGAGTGATAGTTGAAGGCTACGGCCGCTTGCTGAATTGCTGTTGTAATAGCTCCTATGTCTCTGTTGATTGCCCCCTGGGCTTGTTCCAGAGCGAGGGCTGAGGTTGAATTTTGAATTTCCGCGATCCTTATGTCTGAATAATTCTTAGCTTTGCGTATTTAGGTGAGGTCAGTCTGAATGAAGAAAAGCTTACGTATGTCGTCAATTCGAGCATTAACGACGTCGTGGAGCGTGAAAAGCAAGTCTCTCATTTCTTCGACAGCAACCCCCTCTGGAAGCGGCGTCGGAGGTTCGACTGCGGGGGTCACCGGTGGCAGTTCTTGTGCAGACACCACCGCTGCCACGAGACCAATTATATAATAGAACTTCATCGTGCTCGAGGTGGGAAAGTCGGTCAGTTTCGAACTCGAGTCGAGCACCAGATTCCAATGCCTCAAGAACTCGTTGATGCTGATCAGGTTGAGAATGTTCCGAGATCCTAGATATGAAGCAGCTTTTATACCATTTGAACAGTAGACTGTATTGTTATATAATTTTCTCGCGGCGGTAAAAGGAGCGTGAGCTTTCTCATTGTTTCTGTCTCATAGAATGTCGAGGGGTGGGGCAGGTAGCCACGTCGTGATGTATCACCAACATTAAGACAAAGGAAAAGGTAGAGATATTTCGCGCGCTCTGACTCACAATTTGGCAAAGACATACGGTTATATTCGGTCAAAGGCGAGTATAGTCGTTAGAGCTGAGTCAACGACATAGAATTAATCTGGATGAAGCATTTATGTTCCTTTAACGCAGGTAAATATGTAGCATCTTACGCTTACACGAGAGATTTGCTCTAAATATTAGCCGCGCATTAGAGCTGTCCTATGCACTTATGTTGTGCGAGTCAACTGATGTTTTCTGTGCCTAGCTTACGCGGAGTGCTTACTCGGAATAATGTCATTATCGTGGATGCGCTATTGGTCTGTACCCAGGAGTATCTCCTGCAAATATCGTACTAGTGATACAGCTAGCAATGGATTGCGCATACGCAAAGGAACCTCCGTATCTAGTTAATCTCATGTCACCTTCATCTGGCGGACATGTACCTCTAAGCCTAATTTCCTCATGCCTACAGAATCTTAGCCTAGGAGATGGGGTAAACGAGCTGCTCGTAGAAAAAGATATACTTTCCACGTCTTTGACTTAATTGTACAATCCTACCATCTACTGCTGTACACAGCTATGTCGTACAAGCCGGAAGCGAACATCTAATATTTGTGCTCATGCTAGCCCTGATCTGTCTGCAAACTCGAAGATGCGTGGGTAAGGTCCCAGTTGTTCGGGTCCTTTCATCAAAGCGGGCCTGTGGAGCATGGAGGGGGGGTTTCAATCGCGTGGGCCCCTTTCATCTAAAGTGGAGCGCAGAGGGACTGATTCATGACCCTAGCACTTCCAACCACTGTGATTTCGGCCACAATGCCCACGACCTCGCCCATGATTCGCAGGCTAGCTCTCCGAGTCGGAAACAACCTACCCCGGAGCTGGGGTTTTGCCTCGCCATCAACCGGTGACATTGTGCGCGACTATCACGAAGGAGCCTTGGTTCACTCCTAGGAACAATCGGGAGCGTTACGGGTAGGGCTGAGCTCCATGTGGACCTCGGTATAGCTGTGCTTAGGAAGGAGAACTCCTGATAGTGGAGGTGGTGCAGGATGTTGTGTGGGAGCTTACCTCGGATGTATGGTCTGTCCAAAGAGGGACCAACTGATGTTGATAACCAGGCCTCCTCGAGGATATACTTGTTACCTCTTACTTGGCCGTTCACCTGGGGAATGAACCCATTTTCAACCCTTGGGTGGAGAACGGCGCATTTTATAGACAGCTAAGAGCGATCGGCTGTATATAAGAAAAGCCAGGTCCGGCAGTTGAGCCCAATTTATTCTCTCCGGCTTGTCCTCAGCCGTCGGCCAAGATATGCCCTCACGACAGATTTAGTGACCGATAACCGGCATAGCTACTAGGCATAATGACTCGGTTTACAGAACAATAGTTAGGATATTCGTGATCTTAGGTAGCTTAACAGCGTCAGGGAGGCTGTAGCGATTGTCTGGGAACAGCTAGGCTTTTGGAGCCTGCCCTGTCGTCTAGGAAAATTCGTGTGGCTGTGATCGTGGCTAGTAGTAGTTGGCCCTTGCGATTAAGATGCGGGCTTCTGTCTCAAAGCCGCCAGGGAGACCCGGGAAGGGACAGGGACAAACAAACCTTAAAACCGGATTGGCATGAAAAGATGGGCATACTAATTACTAGACAATTGAGATGGCACGCATTGACCGAGCCTCGTTTATTTTGTCTTGGCGCCCTGGTTGCAACTGATTAGCTAGCACGGTCGAGACCCACCCAGGCTTAGGTGATCTATCCCTGCCGATTCTGAGGAATACGAGCAGCTCAGGGGCGATCCCCTGAGTCCCGAGTCATGGACTTCAGCTGGAGGAGAAAGAAATTGTCACGGGGGCAGCTTCCTCTTCTTCGGTTGTAACCAAACAAAGAACACGCATCGTCGAAGCAATAGGAGCCTCGTCGTGCCTGTGTTGTTGCCCGCTTCTTGGGTGGCCGATTGTATGCTTTGTCGCTCCACTGGCCTCGACAACAACAACGGCCATGAGGCTCCTCCTACCGATATTCCTGATTGGAGGATGCACGGCCACATTCACCAACGACTTCACATCCTATCCGGCCGGATCACAACAATGTCTGTACCGCGCGGCGTCCGATAGCCAGTGTGTCGCGGATACTAGCGCACAAATGAACTACTGCCTCTGCAGAAACAATGGCAATTTTATCTATGCAGCGGCCCGGTGCGTCGCGCAGCAAAGTCCAAGCGATTTGAAGACGGTCTACGCCGTGATGGCGAGCAACTGCGCGGGCACCGGCACCACGATAGTTGCGTCTGAGGACGCGTTCCTGGCACAAGCCGCCGCGGCAACTGCTGGTTCTGCTGCTGCTGCTACTGCCTCATCAACTGGCCTAGCAGCAACAGAGACACAAACCTCGAAGCAGGTCGCGACACAAACGTCGGCACCGGCCGCAACGAGAACCTCGACAGAGCTTGCAACGCAAAAATCGACCCAGCCCGCAGCACAAACCTCGACGCAACCCGCAGGACAGACGGCTAATGACAGCCCCGAGAACACGGCCGCACCATCCGGAGATAGTCTGTCTACCGTGGTCAAGATCGGCATCGGAGTCGGCATTGGATTTGGAATGGCAGGTTGCCTGGTCGGTGCATTCTTCTTCTACCTGTACAGGCGGCGGGGGAAGCAAGACAGAGATTTCGGGCAAGCGCAGAAACTTGAGAGCGGCGAGTCTTCAGGTTCATTAACAGAAGCGAAAGGGAGCAGGGCTAGCCTCGCTCCTTCCGTGACGCCAATACCCCAAGCGTACCCTGCCGAACTCAGTGCCATGGAGCCAGTCGAGCTTCCCGCAGGACCATACCCCATATCCGAACTACCGGCCCCGTCAAGACCCGTCGAGATGCCGCTCGAATCACCTAGGCTCGGTGTTTCCGAGCCCTTTGGTTGGCAAGACCGTTCGTTGTCAGAATATGCCGACGACGCAACGCCACAGGACGGGCAGTTCCCACACTATATGCCTTCTCCTATGTCGGGGTACTCTTCCCCATACGCAACATTTGCATCAACGGTTTCCGTTACAAGCCTGGCTTTGTCCGCGCAACATGAGGAACCGGAGCGCAGAGCTCCTTGAGCTTGTTAGAGCTGATATCATGCAACCAACAACTCTGCGAGGCAGCTGTCACCTGCACAAGCTACTTGTAGAACCGGTATCCATCAGGTCAAGGTGCAGGGTTTTCACCTTGGATGGTACATCGTGTTCCTATGGCAGTAATAGAATATACCTAGCTTAATCTTGTAGCTACCTAACTTAGAGAAACGCTCAGAGCCCATCTAGAGAAGACCGTGATTGCCCAGCGACTTGAAGTCAACTTTCTAATGGGCCACAAGTCCCCTTAAACAATCCGGAGACAGATATCATACCTTCACCTTCGTGGATCCCAGTTCACCCCGCGGTGCCATCTGATACAGACCAGGCGCCCTTATTGTTATGGGTACGCGGGCGGGTCTACCTGAGCTAATTGGCGATGGTTATTAAAATGGTACCCTTCTCTTACAGATTTCAAGTCCGTACAACCCGTAACATGGCCGTTAAAGAAGCGTTGTGGACAAAACCGATCCGCTCGTTGTCGAGATATACAAAACATTCCTGTCCTTATCTCCTCTCCCTAGAACCAGTGAAGTAGAGCCTGACGCGCCGACATACTGACTCGTCTTACCATCAGGGGTAAGTTTCGTGATCATTCCAGCCATTCTTCCCACGTAGAAAACGCCTCCAGGGCCTCGAACGAAGTCTTCCGGCCGGCTCAAGGGAGTAACCTGCGTTGGTGAACCCATCGCTTTCCCCGAAGAATCCACCTGAAGCTTCCACAGTCCACCCCCGAATGTGTTCGTGTAATATGCGTGACCGTCAATGTAATGCAGACCGTGGATGCCTGCGAGCTGCCCATTGCGGTCCATGCTCTTATCCGCTAGCACAACACTATAGTCCCCGCTCATCATGTCCATCTTGTATAGGCTTCCTTTGCGCGCATCCGCGATGAGAATGGTCGAATTATCAATCGCCGCAATGCCGAGGAAGAAGCCAGAGTCTGGCACTGATTTGATGCGTGTCGCCTTCGGCGTCCCTCCTGTGAGATCGACCTTCCATATCGTCCACGACCCCGACTTGACAGTCATGTCGCGGGTAGAGAAATTGCCGGCTGCGACTGCAAACACGTCTGGTGAGATCTCAGCGATCCCTGTCAGGCCCAGGGCTCCAGGGAAGCTCAGCAGCTTAACGGCCACCTTGGTCTCAGGGGTGAAGCCCCATAGCTCGGGTACGTTGGTGTGCGGCAATAGGAGCTGCCCGCTGGCTCGAGCCGCCATTATTTCGATCCACCCGCTGCCGCCGTACACTCGACTCGCTTGCGCGGCCGCGGCTTGCCGTGGCTCCACCCGGCGGCCCCAGTCGGTAGGGATAGCCAAGACGGGCGGTCTTATTAGACACAATATCCCGACTAGTAAAATGCATGACAACATTGTCCAAAGTAGAACAATAGTACTAGTCGCAAAAATGGAAATTTGCAGCGTGTTGGCGCTTTCTGTGGCCGTTTTCACTTATTTGAGGGAGCTCATTGTAGGGTGTGCTTGACGGGGACCTGTCGCGAGGAAGTCTTGGACCCCGGGCCGGCCATCATAAGGGAGCTGAACGGAGAGGAATGCGTTACACGCGAGGAACGCAGACCCGGCCTTTCGCGGGCAACCGTTTTAACCCTTAGTCGGCCATCGCTCATCCACGTCTTCATTTACTTTAAAACGCTAATATATTTGCCTAAAGTCCCAACAAGGGTCTCTGGCTTGTAGTGCTCGTGGGTTAAAGAGGGTCCTTTGGCGTCCATATTTCTGGTGGCGTTGATTGGTCTTGCCTATCTACGTCGCTTCTGACCAGCCATCCGCCTATTATACTCTTCCGGGTTTAAAGATCCTGATTGTGTTATAGCTTAACCAGATACTCTTCACTCATCTTGATACGCAGAATAGACGGCAGTCGTTAATGCATGCCAACACTGTCACCTAAGCGAGGAGCAAATGATACACATGTTACGGTGTAATTAGCGTATTACTTCAACCCTCTGGAGAATGGGTTCGGACTGCAGCGATCATGTATTGTCGAGCTACCCTTCCGAGTAAACGACGTAGATATGTTCGAATGAATTTAAATTGATGGGTATGAGGCCTCAATGCATGAAAACAACTCAATTCTGCAAATACTTTGCATGTCTGCCATCCCGTTTCTCTGCCAAATCTCTTCATAGCAGGGCCAGAGCAATTACATTGTATATCTCGATTTCCCTGTCCACATTGACGACATAGAAGCCCTGACAACCAACACGGACTATTACTATATACCATGGCAGGACCACTGGGATCCGCGCCTGCCGGTCGACTCCAATCGAACTGAGTCCTTCACCTGCTTGCTCCTAGAGCTCATCGACTCTAGCATGAGTCGATTTCGACGTATTGGGCGCTTATGGACCTATGCTAACCACGTCCGACGGGATTACCTCGAACCGCAAGGAGATGAGTCTACCATTCCATGTGCCCGCTTTGATAAGGAGACTAGGGAGCATATGATATATATTATTTAATAGAAACGGCAAAGGTTTTCCCACCCGAGCTTGATTATACGTCAGCGTCTAGGGGGCAATGTAAATCGCCTAGGAGCATTCGGGACTAGCTACCTGAGTCACTATCGAAAGACCCGGCAACATAAGCTGCTATGTCTATTTGGTGACCCTCATGGGGCCACGGTGATAGTTAAGAATACACTCCATATTTGTATTTGCATTGTTCGTTGGCACAAACTATATCCTCGTAGGTGCCCAATCATCCGGCGTCTAGAAATTGGCCGCGGCCTCCAAATCATCTACGTTCAACAAATCAACCCCAGCATCCCACAATATCTTCCAGATAGCATCTCGAGTGCTAACTGGCCAACCGGGCTGGTCCCAGTATCGCACCTTTATGCCCTTGCCATGGGCCACCGCGACTTGGCTCTTCAAAAGGGCTAACTGCGAGTCGTCGAACGCCCCTGTCACATTGCTGCCGAATTGCACGGCGAAATCGGTGCTAGCGATTGGAGAGATCTCCTTTGTGATGTTGCTGAAGGTGGAGTTTAGCGTTGGGATGGGGGCATCCCAGAAGAAGTCTCGCGGCGAAACACCCTGTACTTGGTCGAGAGGTGTGTTCCCGGTACCGACGACGGTCACGGGTCCGGAAGTGGTAGTGTTTCCGTTGACAGTGGACAGGTATCCGGCAGTCCGAAGCGGGGCGAGAGCCTTCACGACGTAGGGCCATGTGATGGGCCCATCGGTCTTGACATCGACAAATAGGTACAGAGTCTGGCCTGCTGATGTGTCGTAGACTCCGTTCTTGGTGGCACCAGACACAAACGAGCTGTTGGGGTTCTGGGCGTGGAGGACCTTCAGAATGGGTTGGATGTACAGCGAGTCAAATGTTCGCGTGCTGGTCAGTGCGCTCTGCTCGTGGCCTACATAAAGGGTCCCGTTGTACAACCAGACGTCGGCCTCCACGCTGATGGCACCCACGGACAGGGCACTGTAAAACGGAACCGGCCTCCAGTAGTCGTTGTGACTGCGGCGACCAATCCAAAGTTTAGCGCCAATCTATGGTTTGGTAAGAGTGCAGAAGCACTGACCTGTGCAGTGCTTTGGGTACGATCCCCTGCGTCAACGAGGTAGGGTATTTGTATAAGGGAGATGCGCCTGCAGCCGAGAGGACCGCTTGGAGCGAGTCGGAAAGAGGAATATCCGACTGTGCAATTGCAAGCGGCGCAGCCAAAAGACCGGCGGCGGCGGCGGCGGCCAAAAGATGCATGTCTACTAGAAATTATGAATAAACAATAGATATTATATTGGTTTCCTCGAGAGAGGGCGAATGGGCGGTAGGGGTAATTAGCTAGATGACGATCGGGTCGGCAGCGTGCTTTTATAGGGGATGCAGCAATCGGGCCCTGCATTCCATCCCTCACAGCTTGCAGCTTGCCTAGTGCAGCTCCTCCTGCACCTATGCGAATAAGCGACGCTTCGTCACCTGTGGTGAAGGTCGCGAGCCAATGCTGCTTGGTTACCATGCACGTGCGTGGCAGTTCCGCTACAACCCCGCTTTATTTCGTGCACCACGTCGGGCGAGATGACGACTTGATCCTAGCCTGGCACGTCGGACCAGGTACAGGCGTATCTTGAAATCCTGGGCGGTGGACCGGATCAATTTGGGGGGGGGGGGGGGGCTTGTAGTGGAGAAGTGTGCAGGAAGAGAGGGAAAGCACGACAAGCGACACCGGAGTCTTAACCGGACCTAATGGAAAAGGCCCCACCGAGTTCAGTGCATAGGCTCTCGCGGAATGACGTCAGGCTAAGCTCCTGTAGAACGAGGATGGAAAACGGCCCAGTTGGCACTCGAAATCATCCATCAAGGGAAAAGCTGCTATGATTGAGCGCTTCCCCGATGTAGATTTGCGATTCATGGCCACGTTCCTGGAGTCACGCTCAGTAGCAAATACCTCCTATACAGCTGACTTCTGTCAGTGCGGCAAAAGAGATGCCACACAAATGGGCTACAGAGCGTAGATGGCTTGAAAGGGGCTCAGAACGGCACTTGCGACTTGTTATGCAGGTACAGTACATACCTTAAGTATCTGGTAGCGGAGAGCCTAGCTGCCAGCCAGCTTCCTCCTTCCCAGCCACCTACCATACGAACTGCAGGCGCTGTGGGGACGTCCTATTACAGACCCCTAGCCAAACAGCCGCGCCTTATTTTTTCTCTTCTTCTTTGCTTAGGCCAGAGGAACTACTCGGTCCAATGCTCGAATATTTATTGGCTGCAATGCCGAAGAATTCGTCCCAGGGTCAGAGTAATTATCTAATGAACAGCGAGGCGGAAGCGCACAGCGCGACTATATTAGTGCGTCGAGTTTGCATTAGAAGTATCAACAAGTAACAAGGAATCTACCTTCTTGTGATAATTCGTCGAATCAATATTTCTTTACAAGAGTGCAGTCGCAGGAGGATCAGAAGGTGTATTGGGGAGGGATGCGGGCTTTAGGAAAACTTGTTTCTCAGCGCCGTCGCGCCCTTAGTAAGTACCTATAAAATTGTAGACTAAATTTGCTGAGCATACTAGAAAATCATGTTTCCATAGCGTTTGCTACAAGAAATACTGTCCCGATCGGGGGGCGGGCTTTATTGTCTGACAATTTTCTTTCCGTTTCAATCGCAAGCTTCGGTGTTTATTCCTAACCCCCGCAGCCGACATGGGCCACTTCTACAGATCAGGAGTGCCGCTCATCTCGCTCTTCGGCGAAAGCTAACACGACCACGTCTTCATCCCTGCTGGAGTATGTCGAATCCGCCCGAGAGTTAAGCATGCTTGATAATCAGATAGTCGTTCAACCACAAGAGAAGAATGTCGCGAGTGTGTCACACGCCGCGCGCGGAACGTATATAAATGGAGGGGACTTCTTGTTAGATCGTGGGTTTGGGTCTACAGCATCAATCAATGCTGCAAGCATACAGCACTAAAAACCATCAAATCTTTGAAATCAATTACTACATCGGAGATGGCCCCCAGGGTACTGTATATTGGCTTAGGCAACATTGGGAGGGTAAAGTTTTCAGGGTAAACATCCGTCTACACCGCGGCAGTCATGGCTAACAACGAATAGGGAATGAGCAAAAATCTTGTTGAGAAGGGAAACTTAGACCAGCCGTTGCTACTGTATAACCGATCCTCACAGCGTAGCATTGAGCTTCAGGCCCAGCTGGGTACCCACAGAACCGAGATCGTCAACACGGTGGCAGAAGGTATTGCCAAAGCTGACGTGGTCTTTCTCTGTCTGTCCAACGACACAGCGGTCGACGTCGTCGTGACCGAAATTCTTCAGAGTAGGATAGAAGGGAAACTTATCATCGACTGCTCGACCGTGCACCCTGACACAAGTAACAAGATCGGTCAGGCATTGGAGATAGCCGGTGCCGACTTTGTCGCTTCTCCGGTTTTTGGCCCGCCGCCAATGGCGGAGGCTGGAAAGCTGGTTACGGCTCCAGCAGGCCCAGAGAGAGCTGTTAAGCGCGTATGCGAGCAAAGCTGAAATAGAACGATATGATTGGAAACTGACATGCTTTTCTAGGCCCTGCCTTACTTCAAGGGGGTAACCACACGAGACGTCATCGATATGAGCGGTGAGAAGTATGGAACTTCAACCCTTCTCAAGCTCATGGGCAGTTCTTTCATTGGCAACATGGTCGAGCAGGTAGCCGAGAGCCTCGTTTTGGCTGAGAAGACGGGCCTAGGCACGAGCTACCTCCATCAATGGATCAGCCTGATATTCGGGCATCCGTACAGCGGCTATTCGGAGCGCATGGTCAGTGGAAACTATTACCAGTACGATTACCCTCCGGTGCCGGTAGATGTGGCTAGAAAGGATCTAGCGCATATTCTGGCATTGTCTAAGGCGTCTGGAGCTGAGATGCCTAATATCGGAATTGTTGCTGGTCATATTGACGAAGTAAAACGACTGGCAGGAGAGAAGGGGGATCTTGCTGGCATATATGGTATTTTACGAGTAAGGGCCGGTCTGGATTTTGAGAACCAGAAGTAGCAGGCGAACTGTCTGTATTGCGTGATTTTCTCATGCTAACATGCAACGTGTCGGCGAAATTTTGGTAGGCTAGATAGTGTTGCCTTAGAATGAAAACCAGCGGCAGATACTCGATAGAGACAGGAGAGCACATGCAGTTCTATCCATGATTCAATATAAAGATACATGGTTATTCAGGAACTGTACAGTTCTATAAAAAGCTTCAAAGCAATCATCGGGCCTGTGAATGATGCCACCAAGTGCTAGTCCTCCACATTTCTCCATTTCTCCCTCCCGCTAGTATCTCCCACTTGCTAAGGAACCATGGAGCAGCTTCCCAACTACGCGAATCCCATGGCATGCCTTCTCCTCTGCCATGGAGCGAGCGGTCTTTCGCCGAGCCCCAGAATCTTATGCCATCATTCATCAAGTCAAGGCAAAGATCCTCTTCATCGATGGCGGGTGGATCCATGGATAAAGCAGTGAGGATATTGGACCGAACTGTCGGCCACGGGAGGACGTCGTAGCATGGGTGGTGTGGGATGCTAAATTGCTCTATTGTTGGCCTCAGATCCTGTTGTATGTCGCTAGACAGGCCGGGGGGGCGACGTGCACCGCATGCTAGGGAGATGTCTGCACAGCTGGTGGGCGCGACGCCGTTACTTGATCCTGCCTGTTCCTTGAGGGACCACTGGGGATGAAAAAATGGTGACTGGGCCCCTTCGAGCAAAATATCCATAGCAGGAATCCCAAGGTGGAGCGCGTTGCTTGTTAATGCCCATGCGAGAGACTCTGTTCTGAAAGTTATATAATTTTTGCGCATGTCTGCTTCAGCTGGGAGGTGAAGATGGTGCCAAAAGCGTTCCACAGTTTCGTCACCGGCATCTACCGGCTCGCTCAAGTTACCAAGTAGTACGACGCCAGCTGTGACAACGGTGCGTAAGTCGACACTACCGATGGTTACCAGGATTTGATCGATCCATCCCCGCATGGGGAGGAGTTGGGCACTATCGATAAGCTCAGGACTCACTGGATACCCCAGGGAAATGAGTCCGAATTTGATTATATTCCTAAAGCCAAACCTTTCGTTCGCCATGATTCGAGATAGTTTGTAGCGTTCGTGCTCTCCGCACGAAGAGAGGGACCCGAACACATCTGAGCTGCTTAAGGCTGTTGCGGATCGAGATGGGGTATCCGCGTTGTGAAAGGAAACCGAGTTTACTAGTCCAGCCGTGAAGGCCGCTTGCGGGAAGCTGATTGGTGCTTGTTGCTCGATGAGGCCTTTGTGTTGCGCCGTGGTAGATGTTCTCTTGAACATCCACCTCTCTACAGCGAGCAATTCCAGGTTTCTTGCCCTTGCTCTCTGCCTGACCCCTATATCGATACCGAGAAAAAGCGGTCGGTTAGCCACGGTAATAAAAACATAGGTATCGTCGTCTATTAGTCTAGTATGCTTACGATATTGCCGCTGAGCAGCTGCGCTTCCGGCATTGCAACGCGTCGAGCTGCCTGCCTCCTGTTCCTGCGCCTTGGCCATAGAGAGCAGCTAATAATGGATAGGGAATGCTGTAAAATGCCTTGCTTATTGCATTTAGGGCACTTGGTCGAAGAGGGACTACCATATGCCTAAAAGAAGACCGTGGGGCGATCGTCAGTATAATGACAGTGGCGAAAGCCGGAGATAAACCTTGGGCTAACTATGCGATACCGCGGGATTTTCGGGGCTGCCGAACGCCCAGGCCTGAAGGTCGTAAGCAGGACAAGGTCCCGAAATGTCGATCCTTATTGGTTGGATCTCTCCCTCCGGCTTTTAGGGGCTAAGGAGTTAAAGCAACCCCGAAATTTGTGGGGCTTTGGTACTAGAGCTTGGCAAGTGGCCAGCGTATTGGTCACCAACCCCCTCCCTTCTTCTAACGGTAAAACTTGGTGTCTAGTAGGAGACTCCCTGGTAATGAAGAACCCCGTGGACCGCCCATAGAATCACTATGCCCGGCGGCGGGGTACGGTATGTCCTGTGTGATGGATAGACACGGGGATGTTGGTGCCTTCAGTGACTCTGCTGGTAGCATATTGCTGGCAGGATATTGCTGGTGTTGTCTCATGAAAGGCTGCCCATTGAATCTCTGGCCAGATCATTGCATCCTATGGAAGGCACGGCGTGCTTGATGGCCTTCTTATACCCCGATAGTCGGAAGGCTTACGCAATGAGGAGAAAGTGTTGCTGAGAGGAGCCAAACACTACGCCAGGGTTCGGCCGGCCCAGAGTGGGAAATATATACGTGGATTACTCGACGCTCTTTCCCTGGCAAATACTTCGCCTCCCTGCCTAATATCATATTGGGGTTATAGTCGGCCCTGCAATGTTAAAATCGTACTATCAGTGTATCTCTCTAAAAATTGACTCTGGAGGTATTAGATATGCGCTCACTAAGCTGATTACCGTGATTGCGCAGTAAATGCCCGCCTTTGGCTCTGGGGCTGTAAGCGGTATACCGGCAACTAGATGCAAGTTTCCTATTCAAGAAGTATTTCCGCTTGCCGCCGGTATAATGGCTGCTACTTAACCAATTGATAGGATTAGGTAAAAAGGCACTGCTTAGGCGAACGGTTTATGCATGCGAGTAGTCGGTTCCGGTGCTTCCCCACCGCAGAATTGTCGGATGTGCCGCCGATTCTAGAGCTATTCCCAATAGGAGACACGGGGCTTTTTCTACTTCTAGAAATTCTCCCCTCCTTTCGGTTGCCGGCAGCCAGAGGCGTCATCATTGTCTATTCTTGTGCTTATCTGCGGCTCTGATGCGGAGTAATCATGCACATGGCCAATTACCTTATTATGCGTCTTTAAGAGTATTAGTTGGGGATGGGCCAAAGCCATACCCTCTTCCGCTGCACTTCTTCTACGCATAGTGCTACGGCCAGCCAAACAAAAAAGTGATTTTACCTTTGTCTGCCTACCCAGAGGTAGTATAGGCCGGAAACTAAAAACTTCATTCTTTAGACAGATCAGTCTCGACATATCGTGATTTCCATACCCCCAGCCATGAATGCTAGCGTCCAAGTCAACAGCTTGGGAGTTCCCTCGCAGGTCGGACATGTTCTGAGCAATATCAGCAGTGCGAGCCCATGGCAAATGATTTTGACCATCCTTGCACTCCTCGTTGCCTATGACCAGAGTGCGTCGCTTCCGCATCGCTTCCGCATCGCAGCCTGGCCTACATATCTTCGCTCCCTAACACAATGTGTCGCCTTAGGCATGTACCTCTTTCGCAAAGGCATAATCGCCGGGCCAACCTTCAAGGTACCATTCATGGGCCAATTCTTCCAGTCATTCAGTCCCACGTTTGAGGAATATCTCGCGAAGTGGAAGAGTGGCCCGCTCAGTTGCGTCTCTGTCTTTCACAAGTACGTTCTTCGCGGTACCTGAAGATTTCTAAGGAGAAGTTTAACGGACGGCTTGTAAGGTTTGTCGTGATTGCTTCTACACGAGATATGGCAAGAAAGGCATTCAGTTCACCGACCCACCTGCGGCCATGTGTTGTCGATGCGGCCCATAAGTTCCTCGGTGCGGATAACTGGGTGTTCTTAGACGGCGGGGCTCATGTGGAGTTCCGCAAAGGTCTCAATGGCCTCTTTACGAGAACAGCACTGCAATCCTATCTGCCTGGCCAGGAAAAATTGTACAATCGATACTTCCAGCACTTCCTTCAGGTGACACGGGACGCCGGGGGACAACCAGTCCCATTTATGCCCGAGTTCCGAGAGCTCATGTGCACCGTATCTCTAAGAACGATTTGCGGCTACTATATCTCCGACGAAGCGGCGAAGAAAATAGCTGATGATTATTATATGATAACTGCAGCTCTAGAGCTGGTCAACTTTCCCATCATCGTGCCATTTACGAAGACGTGGTACGGCAAGAAGGCGAGCCAGATGGTGCTCGCCGAGTTCACAAAAGCAGCTGCCAGGAGCAAGGCTCGTATGGCGGCTGGAGGAGAGTCAAATTGCATTATGGATGCGTGGGTCCAAAATATCCTCGCCTCTAAGGCGTGGCGAGAAGCAGAGGCAGCTGGTCGATCGGCCAACCATGGCTCAAAGCCTTCGCCGTTGCTACGCAACTTTACCGATTACGAGATCGCTCAGACGGTATTCACATTTTTATTTGCCGCCCAAGATGCTACCAGCAGCGCGGCAACATGGCTTTTTCAAACGATGGCCCAGCGACCTGACGTTCTAGACCGCGTGCGTGAGGAAAACTACAAAATTCGAGATGGAAACGTCCACGCCCCAGTCAACCTAGACCAGCTTGAGTCAATGACCTACACCCGCGCAGTTGTCAAAGAACTTCTGCGGTACCGCCCTCCTGTGCTTATGGTGCCTTACCTAGCGAAAAAGGCATTTCCCATAACTGAGTCTTATACGATTCCGAAAGGTGAGCATATTTCGTAGCCACTTGCTGTCTATACCTGATTCTCAATCACTCAATAGGTGCGATTGTCGTTCCGACAACGTATATGGCGCTTCGAGACCCCGATGTCTATGAGAATCCCGAAGAATTCAACCCGGAGCGCTATTATAGTGGCGATGCCGAAGTTAGAGGGATCAAGAACTTCCTAGTGTTCGGCACCGGCCCGCATGTGTGCCTTGGACAGCATTATGTGCAACTCAATCTTGTGCTGTTTGTCGGCAAAGCATCCTTGCTACTTGATTGGAAGCACTCTCCTACGCCTTTGTCAGAGCAGCTCAAAATCTTCTCGACTATTTTCCCCAAGGTAAGCAGTCGCGTTGGCAGAACTAGACTACTGTTGGTAACATTCTTGCAGGATGATTGTCCTTTAACGTTTACCGAAAGGCAGTGGTAACGTAGTGGGGCGGTGAGGGGCACAGCGGCTCGCTTGGGGCACGTTTGGGGGATTTTTGTCTTCGGCATATATGCCCAATGATGGGTCTCCGTCATTTTAAATTGCATGTGCCTAAGTTCCGGTCGCTAGTTGAGTATGAAACCGGGCCTGGGAGCAGCACGGGTGAGAGGATGCTCGACTCTACTTAAGGATGCGCTTCAACTTGAATGATCAATCGCATTCGGATCTAGACAACGAATAATGCACAAAACTCGAAGACGCGAGAGTAAGAGTGGAAGATGAAATACGCTACAGTACAAAAACGAAACAAATTGTGTTTACTTTTCCTCGCAGCTAATTACAGTAGGCTACACATTCCTGACCCCAAGGGCTCCGATACACCCGAAGCACAGAGAAATGGAAATTGGGAATGGCACCAAATATTAGCCGTGCCTAGAGATTTGATCGCATAATCACGAGTGAATTGGATAGTTTTGTCAGAACTACACCTCGTATAGCTTATTGATGGAGTCGTCGGGTGCCACTATTGATGAATCCGGCACGGTCTCTTACGTTCCGGCCCTGCGAACAGTGGCCTTGAAGGACCGTTGACCTTGGACGGAGGTGCTAGTAATAGTCGCTACTAGTGTCACGACGACATCGCCATTGCTCGGGCGGCGCACCACCCCGTCGTTAGAAATGACAGAAGGCTGATCGCTGGACCAAGATACAGGCAAGCCTTTCCAGCTACTTGGTAGAGAAAGGTTCCCGCGGACATCATCGAGATTGGCAACAGTAAGGGTTGACAGGGCATCCGCTACCCGATTTGCCTCGTTGGGGTCGCTGGGAGCCTGCGAGCCGGACCCAGGAATAGGAGCATCCGGCGTCTGTGGGTTCTGGCCGTTGTTGACGACTTCTTGAGCGGATAGCGCCGTATCCCATAGCCTGAAGTTGCGCACTGAGCCTGACAGATATCGGTCAGTGGTGTAGAGAGATCGACCAATATAGCTGGCTGTGGTTGAACCAGATCCAATGCTAGCCGGCGACACCATTGGATGGCTATTGGTGTTGTAACCACCTTGAAACACACCGTCCAAGTAGAGAGCGAGGGTCTTGGCTGTGCTGTTGACGCAAAATGTAATTGTCTTCCACTGCTCACGAGGCAGGTCGTGGGCGCCGCCCACCTGCGCCTCGGAGTCATAATTCGATGGCGAGATAGCTGCCCGGAGCGGAGTGCCAGTGACAAAGACGTAGCCATTTCCTTGGCCGTTGGAGCCCGTGTTACCGATCCCGTAGATGAAATAATAGTTGCTCTGCTCCTGTCGGAGATAGACGTCGATGCTGACCGTGAGCGATGCGAGGCCCCGCATCAGATCGTTAGGTAGTTGGACGTAGTCCCCACGACCGTCTAGGCGGAGGCCATTAGAGACGCCAAACTGGGGGCTCCCAAAGATTCTCCCATGCTTTCCGTTCCCACTAAAGTCGGTAGCCCGAGTTCCCGAAGTTTCGTTTAGTGGATAGTGTAGAACCAACCGGCCGTAGGCTCCGGGCGTGAGAAATATGAAGACAGCAAGGATGGCTGCCCTTAGAAGCCGCATTGTCGTCCAGTGGTGCTCTAACAGTGGTTGGAGAAGAGAAGATAGGTGGGGAAACCGAGGCTTAGGTAGATGAACCGTGCCACTTGACTCCGGTCATAAATGATGCCCATGGTTGGCGTATATATGCTACCACCGGGCACAGATAAGTGATAATCGGATGAGCATGGGGGGTTCCGGGAATCGCTGAACCCAGTGCCCTGGAAGTGGGTAAAAAAACACTTAACTAATAATCCTGGACATTTGTGTGCCGCTACACCTGCCGCTTTGCTTTGCCGTCTCGTCCCGAACACGACGACGATCGGGCACTATCGGATATAGGGCGGCGGGATTGGCAGTACTACTGGGAAAATAACGGGACAGGAGCCAATAAGCCACGATCCAGGCATGTGATAGGGCATGCCTGGGTGGGAATGGCACTGTGTCGCCAAGTCGAATCTCCGGGGCCGTGACGCGTGGCTCGACTTGCAGATGGCAAGGCCGAACGTTTTCCCGATTATCCAGCAGCCTAGACAGCCCAGAGAGCCTGGACCATGATAACTGGTACGAACCGGCGAAACCCTGCCTATAAACCGCACGGAAGGGCGGCTGGAAGCATAAAATTGGCCCTTACCGGCTTTCAGCCCTTGGAAAATCTAAGTGTGGTTGGTGACAATGATAGCAATTGTCAAGTTTGGGTCGGGGACTCGGCCCAGAGATCGGCAAATGGCCTTTTTTAGTTAGCACGGATACAAAGACGATTCTTCTGGGTCCGTATGACTTGGTCGCTAAGATCTCGGGTCTCTCCGTCGGGTTTTGTGCATTCGAATATGATTTAAGCGATCCCGTGTCTCTCTCCCGTTGCAAACATTGCGTGGGGCGGCCGGCAATGAGATGATAGCCGTGCCGCTGTTGCTGTGGAGCCCAATATCAGGGATGAATTGTCCCGGCAGCTATCTCATCCGGGCCGAGCATAGCTATATGTGTCGGCCAACATGTCAGTACTGGACGGCACCCGAATGATGTAATTATATACTGAGCTACATCTATCTATTCATAGATATCGGTGAACCGGACGTGGAATCTGCGAAATGGTGATAATTACCCTTCCAAATGAAGCCAACGAGCCTCGGCAACGCCCTAGTCAACGATTTCAGCCGCCTTGCCTAGACCGCGAACTAGGCATAAATACTAGCCGGTAACTGCTGAGGGGAGGCACGTGAGAATATGGGGTGAAATTTCTAGAGAATTTGAGGGCACGGGTGAGGGGAAGTCGAAGATCACATCACCAACCAACACCCCCTTCCACGCCTTCCGAATTAGAGAGAGGTGCACCAGCGAGTTACTTGCAACGGGGCTATGAGGCTACTAGAAGCTACTAACTATGTATACATTTGAGTGGAAGTTATCCAGGATAAAGGGCATGCAGAGTGGAATACCACTTTCGCTGACATTAGGTAGGACACGTCCACAATCAGGACACTTGTAGCATTTGTAGCGCCTGATCCAGCGAGATGACGTTCAAATTCATCTTGCGCAACAGCGTTCCTAGTAGCAATGTGGAAAATTCTGCATGGTCGTCTAATGGGAGTTCCATGACAGTATCGGAAATGACATAAATATTGTAATCCAGGTCAAACAGTCGGTATACTGTGCTCATTACCACGCCAGAGAGCGTTAATCCGGACTTTTGGCTGCAGTGTCAGTATAGCTTGGCTTCATACCAATATCCATGCTTCATTTGCTCACCAGGATGACTGTATCAATATTGTTCTCGCGAAGAATTTCTTCTAGCGTGTTTCCAGCACCTGCATACCATCTTGTCTTGTGGAGTATAATATCCTTGTCATCCACCTTGAAGCTAGAAGCTATCTGAACCTCGGCGGACCCTTCCTCAAAGGTACCATAAGCTTCTATTAGCTTCGCAAATGGTGAGCCTTTGGTTAATTGAAGACGGGTGGAGTCTGAGAAGCTGAGAGTCGTAAATATGGTGAGCGGTCGCGGGAGTTTTTGATGGATGGCATCATTCCAACAGACACAGTTCGCTATGAGAGCCTGTCCTGCTGGATGTTCTTTAATGTTGTCGATGAGTAAGGACGTCAAATCTAAGTTGAGAACCGCCCATTGACTTCCAAACCCCGAGGTTGGTGGACTGGCTTGCTGGGTAGGGTCCATTCCGTAGCACCTGGGACAATTCAGTCAAACCGACAACGCTGCGAGCTCAGGGCATTTAGCTTAAACGGTCTGAATAAAATTTTTGGCAACTTGGAAAGCAAATCTAGTTGGAGCGTGGGCGACGATAGGTAAGCTAGGCCAATGCATCACCTAAGGTGGGAATCGCTTATAAGAAAGAAATCTCAACTCCGGCGGAGCGATCTCAACTCCGAAGTGATAACTTCCTCAATTCCGCCCTCCGATATAACCCGGCTTCAATGCATTACTAACTGAGGCAAAGCCAAGGCATGATCCTGTTTCTGCTTTCTCGGGCAACTATTTCTTTGCCACGGATTCCCAACAATTTGAGACTTGTAGCTCCAGGGGAAACTTCTATGCTCCTACAGCGAAAGCTGGGACATTGGACTGTACGATTGTACGTAGAGGAGCGTCGAGCAATTAGACCTGGGGCGATACTAGACGAGTCGGGGTCTTCTGGAATCGAAGATGTGCTCACCTCTGAGCAACTTGTTACGCGCCGCGGAAGAACTATCATCCGAGGCTGACTGGGTAGGCTATCTCCTAGTCAAAGGTAGATAAAATGCGGCCTGGGGATGATAAGGTCGATTCCTTTGGTGACGTATTCTTTATTCCCTCCTAAATCTTCATAATAGTTGACTTGACAGTGCAAATACTACTGTCCGGCTCAATTCTCGCCTGAGTAACGCCCTGAAACGATGCGACCCATCCTACCGCTCGCACTAGTCTCGCGATTCGGCCATATCTTTGCATTGCCCGCGGCCATCAATCCGATGAGTGAGTTTAATCTCAGCTTTTAAAACCTGGGAGCCTTTTACTTGTATTGACATTTGCACGAGCGGGTTCCTCGCCTGATAGTCGCCGAGTTGGCGACACCGGCGAACGGTGGGACCATACAAATCTTAGGCGCGACACGCCCCAACCTGCGTTGGTGGAGCTGGATGGCATGGTCAAGGCCCCGACAAAGGTGAAATCTCTATAATTACCAGGAGCTTGCTGCCTTGACATGCGCAGTATGAGTGGCCGTGGAGAATTGAACAGGAGCTGAGATAATCTCGCGAACAGCGATGCGTGTCGTGTTGGGGGGGTAGCATGGGGCCCCAAGAGAAATTTGATCGGCTGCGGCTAGAGGAAGGCTGTGACAAATGGCTAATCCGCCTCCGATGTGCATGGCCAAACTCCCACCGCGCTAGATACTTCAGCCTTGCTGTACTTTTCGTGTATTTCGGTGGTTTGGGGGCTCAAAGCGAGGCACTGAGAACTAGACCAGGGACGCCTATTCAACCGAATCTGGTCAAGTGTCAGGTTACCGTGACTCGCGTGGGGCCCACCAGCCAAAGGACGTGCCAAATGTAGTAAGGAACAGGGATAGTGCTTATGTCCTCAAACCTGAGGCACGGCCCAAGCATGATGTTGTCGGCCACGATAAATAGAACTCGCGGGCGCTTTGGGAGGGATGCCTATCCTGCTCGTCACCCCTCTCACGTTTTTTTCTTCCATTTTACGAGACCTTTCTCATCATGTTAGACTTCCAATCAATATTCTCTGCGCCATGGGGGGCCACTATTGGTGGCTCGCTCTTGTTGGGAGCGGTTTCCCACCACACAATCCGCCCGTACGAGATTGACAGCAAAATATTGCCCCTAGCAGCTCTATATACTTCTTTTATAGTAGCTCTGGCGATTGGTTACGTCACCATCTGCCATTTCCCGCTTCTAACTGCTCTCTCTCGGACTGTTACCGTGAGCGCTGGGTTCACGGCTGGAGTAGTCGGCAGCATGTTAGCTTATCGCGCATTCTTCCATCGGTTAAACCATTTTCCTGGCCCTTTTGCCGCCAGACTATCCAAGTTTTGGCAGGTGAGGATGGTGCTTCGGTCGGACTTTCATCAGCACATTGAGGTGCAGAAGCTACACCAAGAATACGGAGACTTCGTCCGCCTCGGTAAGCCGCCCTTGAGGAGCTAGCAGAGGGTATTATAGCGCCATCAAGGACAATAATGCTCAATATATTCTCCTTAGGCCCTCGTGAGGTTTCTATCAACCGACATTCTGCCATCGATCTCATCTACGGGCCCAAACAAGTGTGTGCAAAGGGTCCCTGGTACTATAGCGCCACTGATGACGAGACCAAAGTAAGCTTGATGAACGGTAGAAGAATCGATCTGCACAGAAAACGGAAGAAGGCTTGGGAAAGAGGCTTAGGCTTCAGAGGTATGATACGCTCAGTCTGTTCCTAGCGAATTGCTCTAATACAATACATAGCGTTGGCACAATACGAGCCGAGAGTGAAAGCTAAAGTGGATCTACTGCTATCACGACTAGGAACTGGCAGGCCCATAAATATAACCGAATACGCCATGTTCTTTGGATTCGATGTCATGGGGGACATAGGTAAATGACTCTCTTGGCTCCTTTTACTAGTGGCACACTGAGTAGAAAGAGGTCTAAATGCTGATAGTCAATAGGGCTTTCTAAAGAATTCAACATGCTCCAGACCGAGACTGCACATCAGGCAATTCGCGAGCTTCACAGTCTCATGAGTGTCTTTGGACTGCTTGGACCGGTTCCCTGGCTGATCCAACTGTTGGGGAAGCTCAGCGGCAATGGCGGCCCTATGAAATTTATAGATTGGTGCAATACGGAGATTCGGGCTAAACAGAAGGTAAAATTACTCTTCTATCCCCTTTCCTGAGCTATTTGGAATCTGAATTTCTCTTAGGTACTGGAGCACGAGAAGGACTCATTTAAGAATGAAGATCCAAGGGATGTTTCAACCTGGCTCATCAAAGCTATGAGCGAAAATGATCCCTCAGGCCCTCCGTCCCAGATGGCCTTGGAAGAAGACTCCCGCCTGCTAGTAATTGCAGGAAGGTAAGAGCCTGTCCAACTCTGGCAGCATCAGGATGCATTAATAGCTGATGTTGTAGTGATACCGCGAGCATCACATTAACCCACTGGTGTGTTTAATTCTCTTTGAGGAAGGCTTTCGCTAATCTCCCGTAGCCTCTATTATTTTGCCAAGTATCCAGACTGCTACCGCAAGCTACAAGAGCTCGTGGACACTCATTTTCCCAATGGAGTCATTGATTGGACCTATAGTAAGGTCAAGATTCCATACCTGGATCATGTGGTCAACGAGACTTTGCGATTGAAACCTCCATCGCCATCAGGGCCGCAACGTGTGACTCCTCCACAGGGTCTACAGGTGGACGATGTGTTCATTCCCGGTGATACAGTTGTCTACGTCCCAACATATACCATCCACAGAGACACGAGATATTGGGAGAGCGCAATTGAATTCGTCCCGGAAAGATGGGAAACAATGTCAGCGGAGAAAGAGCCATTCCTGCCTTTTAGCAAGGGCGAGTTTGGCTGCCCGGGCAAAAGTGTGGCCTGGATGGAGCTGCGGATGGCCCTGAGTCTCATTGCCCTCCGCTTCGACATCGCCTTCGCTCCCGGGGAGGACGGGGTAAAATTCGAGGAGGAGGCGAAGGACTACTTCACGCTAGCACTGCCGGCCTTATCTCTTGTTTTTACACCGAGGAATAGTGCATAAACATTATAGGTAATGGGGGCAAAATATATTAATTCGCTCCTCTCGTTTAATGGTAGCTTTATATGGAGTAAGGTGTCAATAACAAACTGCGGGGGGGAGGACATAGAGGGTTGCGATTACCGTTGCGATAGATTGCGTTTTCTCATTTAGCTGTTAGATATCAAAATGAAACTGCAGTCAAGTAATTAATCAAGTGTATAACCTGATTAGCAAATGATCCCCGATAAGGACCACCAGTGGTTGGTAGGGAGGGGGAAGCAGCGACCACATCGCCCAGTGCACGCAATTATGCCATGCTAGCTTTCAACTTTCGAAATAAGTGACTCAAGGAGATGGCATCGCGCACGATATTCCAGCAAATATACTCCTAGGCTTGCGTTTTGTTTTTAGCTTGCTAAGGCCTGCGATTTCGACAGACCTTTTCACCTTGTCAGTACACTTGAGGCGGGGTAGATGTGTAGGACCGCCCCAGGCGTCTGTCATGCAATGTTGCCGGATCGGGAAGGTCAAGATGGCCAGCGCCGGGTCCGTACTTCAAATATTGCACAGACAGGTTCGGCCAGTGACTCATTGAAGCATAATGTATTTTCTTATCCGCCTGTAAATTTATTCACATATATGCACCGCTAAACCACTATACTTCCCGATAATGCTCATGAGGTAGAGGCGATATGAGAGTCGATAGTTCATCGACTTATCTGTACTCTAATATCTCACATCCTGTTTAACTTCTTGCACATCGTACAACCGTGCCCCAATATGCCCGCAAACGTTGTAGTGCGGACGGCTACCGAGGCCGACTTTAGAGCTATGTCTCTCATAAATCTGGACGCTTTTGCCGACAATCCCCATCGCGCTGCCATGTTCCCGGAGCGCCTTCGGGTTAACCCTGGATACCAAGACCAGATCGAATTCCGACTAGCCAGCTGGCGTGCAGAACTGAAGGAGCCTACGAGCCATTTCCTGGCCGCCGTTGAATGCAGGCCCGGCGGTACCGAGGAACTCATTGGCTTCGCATTATGGAACTCCCCCTATCCCGGCGGAAAGGGGCCTACGGAGGAGGAAAAGGAGGCCAAGAGGAAAGGTATGCCAGCCGTGGTCAGTCCGGCATTTGATGCGGAGGTTGCCGGACAGCTGGGAAAGGAGGTGATGGGGTGGATTATGGATGTTATGGCTGACGATATCAGGAAAACCTACTGGTGTAAGTCCCTACCTAAATAGAGTCAAGTTTAGCGCTGTAATATCGGCATACCATTGTTATATCTAAGCTAACACAGTGTTGCCTAGTACTTCAAACTATCGCCGTTCATTCCAAACATCAGCGAAAGGGTGCGGGACGCTGCTTGGTCCAGTGGGGAATTGACGAGGCTATCAAGGACGGCAAAGATATCTTCTTGGTTGCTACCTCATCTGGGAGAAAGCTCTACGATTCCGTGGGCTTCGAGGTCTTGTCTGAAAAGGTTATGCTAGGCGAAATGATGACTATTATGGTAAAGAAGTTGATAGTGCCATTGGGTGAGTCGGCCGTCTAAACAGGCTACCTTAGTCAACGACTATAAGTCATTCAACTGGATATTTCTTCCAAAGGAACATTGGTCTCTATCGCTACCGGCCACTCAAGAAAACGCTTTCCCTGTGAAAGCGAAGGAATACAGACATTCTATAACATCGCCTAAAGATTACAGATCGGACCACGTGCTTGTCCATTTTTAAGCGCTTGCTTTTACCAGAGCACGTGATTAACACTCCAACCCCAGTCAGCTCCTCAGCGTCGAGGATTGAAGCTGCACTTTGGAAGGAAAGCAGGATGATCTGCATTATACACGAGCATGGAAAACGGAATGGGCCACCCGGGACCGACTGAGGCTGAGGAAGGTCTCGTTTGGCGTATCAAATGTCAGTTGCTTTACAAAATTGCACTACAGATTCTCTATGAGATATTTAACTCCACATTCCCCCTGGTCGGCCCCAACCTGAACTCGGATTAGTTAACACTCTGCTCTAAATACGGCCTTAAATTGTGCTCCTCCTACACAGACTCAATACTGACAGCCCGGATATTGAGATCTAAGAGCGATAGATTAGCTATCCAGATCAATATAGTTAGTGGATAGACCATAACATCGCTCTATAGCAATTCAAGGGCGTGCAGATTGTGGAGACTAGCATGCCGGATTATTCGGGTGGTTTTTTTATGCTGGAATTTCTTATTTTCGTCTATGCGATATATTGACTTGTAAAGGCGCAAGTAGCATTGACGTAAGCATTTGATTGTGGCTGTCGGCTGTTGTTCGGTGGGACTTCTTTGTCAAGGCGTACAGTGCTGATCTTAGCACTTCTCGTTTCTGATTACATATCTGCGTCGGGCGATAGCAACATGTTATAGATGTATAAAAGAATTCATCCAAGTTTTAATTAACAGAGAAGAAACTTCAGCCCATACTCTGGAGCAAATGCAGACTGCTCCGGACGAGGTACTGGGGTGTAGTCAGTATCGTAATCGTAGCCTATATGGGACTGGCGACGCAGTATTCCAGAAGCTTTCAAGTCACACAATGTAGTCAAGAGGCTTCGGTGAATTACGCAACGCTGACTACACCAGTCTTGGGGCTGCGGCGTGGGCGTGGGTGAAGCCAGAATCGGCTATGATACCGCAAGTCGAGTGGCTAAAGGATGATAGAGGATGTACTAACCCGTGGTGATGATTGGATATATTCGAGAGGGGCTTGCGCCACTGTAGTATCGATGCATCGACTGGCAACGCGAGCCTATCGCTATTTTGGCTTCACACCACAACTCTCATTAGAGCGGTAGCTTGCTCAAGCATTCCCCCGCTCCTGCAGCTAAAACGGGGCGCGGCAACCCTGAGGACAGGTGACGACAGACCGCCATTACGTCAAGCAGCAAGAGATGGTCTGGAGTGTTGGATACGCCCAGCCTTGTGTCCATACCCGAGCAAGATATTTATGAGTCACGAATGAAGGAGTTGTACCAGTGTTTGATTGCTGTCCGTTCTGGTCACCATACTACTCTGCCGAAAGGAATTCGTAAAGCTGTTGCTATAATTTCCAGTCGCTCTGTCCACGTATCAATATTCTATACTGCCTATCTCTATCAAGCCTGACAACCGAGACACAGCGCGACCAAGATGATAGGATGGACGACGACAGCAGTAAAGGCAAGCGATCACAGCGAGCTGGGCTCAATCCTGAGGTTCGAGAAGCTCCTAAAAGGGGGCGAAGCAATACTCCGCACAGGAAAATCTTTCTCATCGAGTCTAACGCAAGTTTCGAGGAGGATTTCCACAAGCACACAGGGCAAATATGCAGGAGTACTAAAATTCTGCGAGGAAGGTTGGGGTTTAGAAATCGTCAGCTGTGCCGGGGCGATGGCTAACCTACTCGCCATTGTCACCGTCCTTGCCATATACCGAGATCTGCCACAACCAAGCTGGCCAGCCGGAATCTCCATCAATACTGTAGTGTCGCTACTCACAATGGCTATGAAAACGTGCTTGTTGTACCCAATCGAAGAAGGCAGGTGAGAAACCATCCACCAATGTTAGCGAAATCAACCTAATCCGCCTTGCGCAGGGATCGGCCAGTTGAAGTGGCTTTGGTTTCGAAAGCCTCACGCTTTGGCCGATATGGAGGATTTTGAAAACGCGGCTAGAGGTCCTTGGGGGGCTCTGTGGCTCGTCGGAGCATATTGGCGCCGAAAGTATGTCTGCGCTGCCAGCGCCAAATATCTGTGTCTGACTAGTCCTTCGTCGCCATTTTGGCGTCCTGGCTTGCATCGGCGCTCTCATCGTCATTTTCGCTATTGCCATAGACCCCTTTTCTCAGCAGATAATTCAGTACTACAGCTGTCTTCGTCCTATACTAGACGCTCCGGCCTACATATCCAGAACGAATAACTACAGTACAGGAGGAATCTCCATCGGGCCTGGAAACGCTGATCTCTCCCCGAAGATCTCAAGTATAATCTATCAAGCTTCTCTTGCTCCTCCAGAGAACAACGCATCCATGGTTCAGACGAGCTGCCAATCAGGTAATTGCACATTCCCAGAGGACCAGGGGGTAACTCTGACAACTCTCGGTATGTGCCACTCTTGTTGGGAGATACTGGATCTCATTAAACCCAATACTACATATCCGGGGAGCTGGTGGCTGCAAAATTGGACGCCAGATCCCAACTGGAACTGGTGGGACGATGCAGCTCGGGTGGGCAAGATATCTGACGTCAATCAGTACCACTACTTTATGCTGCAGAGCCGAAAAACACTGGCGCTCCGCCCCGAATTCGACGACCTCATCACCCTAGACTTTTGTCACTGAATCTACCTGAGGAGTGTGTAGATACTGCCGGTAATGGCTGCGAATTCTTTCCATGGGCAGTGCGCTGCTCGCTTTACCCTTGTGTCAAGACATTGCAGTCCACCCTCTCTAATTCAGTCTTGCGCGAGACTCTAATCCACTCGATACCTCTGCGGAAAACGAACTTTTCGGCTCTTGAAGTCACTACGACGGAGAATCTAACGTGGTCTATCGCAGTCGACAAGGTGATGCGCAACGGTAGCTGGCGTGACTGCCCTGTGCGTGACTCCCCATCGGCGGAGACACCCGTTGCGATCTCCTCCAACCTAACTCTACCACTTCATGCTAACGGAGTGGCACATTGGTACCCCGATGATTGTGTCTATACGATAAATTACCGATCGTGTCTTGGAATCAACCAGCAGTTATCATGGATGTACGACTACTTTGACGATACCAAGCTGGCATCACAGACGCTGGATTCCGTCCATGCGCGGGGTTATTCGTGGCTTAAATCCTTTTATCGCAATGGCCGAGCGAATCTCAGCACCGCCGACATGTACTTTGGTGCAATCGCTACCGCCATGACTAATGCTATGCGGGAAGAGGGAGATACACCTGTCTCGGGGTACGCGTTTGGGACGCAGTTAACGACACAAACTTGTATAAGCGTACAGTGGGCATGGATGTCATTGCCCGCGGTGCTGGTGGCTATAGGGATGGGGTTCACTGCACTAGTCATTTTCCGGTACGGTAAGGTCTGGAATGGCACTTGGCGTTCCTCGCTTCTGTCCGCCTTTTCCACGGACCTGAGGACGGCTTGATTACGAGCCTAGGCAGAAAGAACACCCAGCATGAGATGCACCACGCTGCCGAATCTTTGCGAGTCAGGCTCTCCGAGGCGAAGGGGAGACTGGTTCATGCACAAGGAACATAAAGCTACGAGAACAACGCTCGGGATACCACTCTACAATACAACATTGGTCTGGACCAAGCGAGGCTTATTTGCCATGAGGTTTTCCGACTTCTAATCTTTAGCAAGAGGAGGTTTTTTTTTTTAAAAAAAAAAAAAAACTTACACATTTCCACCGATGTGTGAGGAGACAGTATACGTGGGTTTTACAAAGATAGGTAACACTACTACCTAATTCCTAAGCCACGGATCAGGTGTTGGCGACATTAGACTAGACAAAGAAATGTAAAGGAGAGTAGGCACGGGAGTGTGCCATTTTGATTTCGTGCAAAGGTTCAGGATGCAGCCATTTCTTCCAATAACCTAGCTTGCGCAATATAGGTGGTGTACCACTACCTTTTGTCTGATGCCGCAACGCCAGGCCCTAGTTTCTGCGGAAGGTGGATTTTTCGAGGATTGACGGGGTAGCCACGGACTTGGCTAATGCTACTCTGCCTCATCTCGTTGGCTGCTCTAGGCAATCAGCAAGGATTTATTTCTAATAAACTTGAGAAGGGATTGCCTGATGTGACCTTGCAGGGGCTGAATCCTGTAATATATTCCCTTTGAGGGGGCTCTCGCCTTGACAACCCGCGCCTTCGGGGTTTACCAGCATTTAAACCGAATCCGGTTTCTGATGCTACCCGCTCCTGGGTATTCTGACAACCACTTTGACCTCTTCCGGTTAGAAATGTGCTTCACATGTACCAGCGATAGATGTTTGGCAGGAACACATAGGAAAATAAGGCCATTTACTAACATGATCTTACCGTCAGATTCCGTTCTGGGTCCAAATGTGTTGGCAGTTTACAAAACTTCATGTCCCTCGGCCAATAATGGCATTTGGGGCTTTGCATTTGGGTCTTGCTAAATAACGTTACATGGCCCACCCCAATTAGGATGCCGTCCCTTTACCACATTCCTTCCTTGGGCTCCTTTCATTCACTGTGAAATAGAGGTTCGTTCCCTTGCAAGAAAGGTATGAAAGCTGTCCCTTACCTCTCGTTCTGTCTCGGCACCCACGCTTGCCAGTTGAAACATGCGCCAAATCTCCAACGGACTTCTTTCCCTGCGAGTTGCATTTCTCTGCAGCTCTCTGGCTAGGGCATATACATGGCCGAATGATCAGGTTGACCAGCTTGAGCAACTTTTATACGAGCAAACAGGGCCTGCTGATTTTCCCATCGGCCCAATTGCACAAGACTGTAGTGGTGCATTCCAAGGTGGAGGCCAAAATAACGGTGCAGAATGGATCCGGACCGCATACCACGACATGGCAACTGCTGATGTGGCCACCGGTACTGGAGGCATCGATGCCTCGATCTTCATGGAGACAGACCGTGCCGAAAACCCTGGTGGAGCCTTTTCGGAAACTCGAGGAAGCATCATCAACGCAGCTAGCCTTCGGTCTTCAATGGCGGATCTAGTAGCACTCGCGGCGACGCTCGCGGTGGGCATCTGCTCTAATGGCTCTCTTATCCTTCCTTACAGAGCAGGCCGCGTCGATGCCACGGGTCCGGGTCCGTCGGGCGTACCGGAGCCGCAAGAGGACTTGGTGACGCATACAGAGAAGTTTGCAGCTCAGGGCTTCAACGTGTCCGAAATGATTGGCCTCGTTGCCTGCGGCCATACCGTGGGCGGCGTTCACAAGACCGACTTCCCACTAATCGTAACCGACGACGTGGTAAGTATGGAACCACGCTGAGTGAGCATAAACAGCGAGAAGACCCTAATCTGACTGGCTCGTGTCGGATACTATCGGCGATTCAGCTATATTTGACTCGAAAAATATCGTCTTTGACAATACCATGTGTGTAGCGGCGTCTCCTATCGCTTAATGGCCATTCCGTTCCCTAGCTGATTCCTATCCAGTGCGAGGGAGTTCGTAGCCAACACTTCCCGAAACCCGCTGGCGTCCGGGCCCAATATCACGACTCGCTCTGACGAGCGAATCTTCAATGCAGATGGCGGTGAGATGATTCGGAAAATGGCAGCTTCGAACGACTTTTTCCTCTCGACTTGCACGAGTCTGTTGGAGCGTATGGTGAACACGGTGCCGAAAGAGGTCATCCTCAGCGATATAATTGCTCCGATTGACGTGAAACCAAAGTCGCTGGCCGTCGAAGTCAACACGAACGGCACGTTATCAGTCTCCGGAAAGTTCAGAGTGTGTTGAGCCCCTCACACTAAAGCATGCACGAAACGCTTACCGCAACACAGATTGATGACGCGCTCCTAGCCGATCCGAACTCCCAGGTCCGCGTACATATTCAGCCTCGATCTGGAGAAGACTGTATGTCAAACCAGAGCTGCTTAGTCGCTAATGCCACCACTGGAGACAGCATGCACATAGATCGTTTGTATCCCAACGTGCCCAGCTTCACGGTCTATTGCTTCAAAGTCTTTGTCCCAATTGAACAAGGGGTCTCGGCATTGATTGTAGAAATAGTCAATACTGAAACCGGGGTGCCGTTCATCGCAGATAACGCCGGGCAAGGGTTCCCACTATCGGAGGTAATACAACCACAAATCGCCAGATCCACCCGGAGAAACGTGATTAGCGCCGATCTTCATTTCTATGAGCAAAGAAACCTAACCGTCGCTGTGAGTATATCAGCTGTATAGAGCCACGCGCGATACTAACTTCGTCTAGATCCGAGATGCTGACGAGGCAACTATGGTTACTCTCGTAACCTATTTCCGGGAGGATGTCACTGCCGAGATCCCGAAATGGATATCGTCAGAATTGACAATGGCGCCGTCTATGTCGCTGCCAGGCACTGACTATACGTTATACAATGCGGCATATAATACCACCTCTTCTCGGTTAAATCAGCACCCGTATGATATCGTGGTGACTAGCAGTTCTCAGACGGTCACAAGCGCATATAATGACTGGCTTCTTATACCACTAACAGCTTGAAAGCGGAATAAGTCATCCCCGTGCCATCTTTGAGTGGGGGTCCTATCTAGCAAACCGACCGACGAAAAATGAATTCTAGGTTTTGTTCTCATGCAGTGCACTCAACATAGTCATTGGATATCGTCGAATATCAGTTCCACTTATAAATCCAAGAGAAATATAGAAACGTGAACTTTGGGCCAGCGCCCCGTCTTATTCAACTGTCAAGTTTAGGTAGAAGGATAATAGGCTGCCAAATGGTGTAAAATAGGACGTTATTTTCCAACTCGTAGAAACGAGATAAGTCGTAGAACAAGAGAATCATAAGCCCAGAACACCGTTAGTCTCTCTTAAGTCGTGCTTCAGAGATAGCCTTGTTTACCCTTTCGATTTCGGCCCGCGCCCCATCCCACTTCTTCCGCTTGCCGTCGAAAACGCGAAACATGTGAGGTGTGTATACACCGCTGAGAAGAAGTTGGCAAAAAGCACGATCGCTGAACCAAAATTGCCAACCTCTCCAGCCCCAGCCCAAGTTTTCTTCAGTGTTAGTACCGGCTTTATTGCCCACCCACGAAACCCACTTGTGCTGCTTCACCCAGGTCGGAAGCACTGCACCTTGCTCTGCGATATCGCAAAGCCAAGCATGGTGGCGGTCGACGGCTTCTTCCATTTGTTGCTGACTGGGGAGGCCAGAGTTCCCCTTCCAGATTTGCGCCACGGCCATAGACGCAAGGTCGAAGAGGGGAAACGAGCGACTGGCAAAAGCGACATAGCCCATAAAGGCTAGCGACATAGGATGGTCGAGAGAGAGAATGTTTTGATATAGCCTGGGTAAGGGCTTTCCCCGCGAGCCAGGGAGCTCCGACCATCGCGATATCGTGTTGCGCGTCGGATCAATGGCTGGATTGAAGATGCTGAAATCTGCCTTGTAACCTGTACACCATATGATAGTATCGATAGCAAGCACAGTGTTGTCCTCTAGCTCGACCTCATTGGGTCCGACGGCTTGTTTCAGGCCAGATACGGACTTTATGCCTCCAGATTCTAACAGAGGAATGAGGTTATCGGAAACGATTGGAGTGGCATGTTTGGCGGACGGCGCAGGGGATAGCTTCCATTCGGGGCGTATATTGAAGCTACCGTTCTGGATCCTTGTAAGCAGGTTGTTGAAGAACCACTCGCCAAGTTGGGGCATATAACGTTCAAGAAACCCCTGTATGGCGACAGTTCGAGGGGTCAAGGTATGATCGAGTGGTCGTCGATTGACACTGCGTGGAAGCTATACCATGATTTTAGTCTCCTTGCGGGCGTGTGGGGGTGAGTTTATGGTGTGCTAGAAGAAAAAGCGCACCACAAATGCTCCGTGCTTATGGGAGATGTAAACTTCCTCCGCGAAGCCTTGAAGGGCTGCTGCGGTATCTGCCCCAGTGTTGCCAAGACCAACGATCAACACTCTCTTGCCTCTGAAGGCCTCCGGTCTAAAAGAAAACACCCTTAATTAGGTACAGCCTGTCAGATGAGATGATGGGTATGGCACTTTTTAAACGCCCTTGAATGCAAACACTCTCCAGCAAACAGGTCACTGCCCTTGAGATTCGGGATATTCGGTTTGTGATATACCCCAGTGGCAAAAATGACCTTGTCGAAAAATTCAGCCTCGTGGCTCTCGATATCTAGCCTCCACATGGCAATCTGTTCTTCGAAGCTGACTTGAGTGATATTCCTGCCTAGGCGAAAATATGGCGACAGTCCGAAGTTCGCTGCATATTGTTCCAGGTATTTCTGGACCTCAGCTCCTGAGCAGTGACTTGGAGCATCTGCAGGAAACGGGAAGTCGGTGAAGCAGCCCTGGGAACGCATGGTTAGCTGACAACGTTGACAGCGGGACTTTAATGGATGTTTCTAACACGCTCTTTCGATATATTTATGACCGTTGCTACTCAGAGTTCTGTCAGTGGTGCTGATACAAAGAGAAACTTAGAGCTTGCGATACGCCTACTTGGCAGGACGGAGGTCTTATCTTCGTCGGTGTAGTACCATGTTCCTCCGATAAATTCATTGCGATCGAATCCTGTCACATCGAAACCCTCCTCAATCATATTCTTGAGAGTCACAAGACCCAGAGGCCCTTTATCGTATTATTTTACCGCTTAAAGCGCAACCGACAGAAGTCTAGCTTGAGACTCACCAAGGCCGATTACGGCAACCGTCGGAGTTCTGTCGGGCATGGTCATCTCCCAGGCAATTTTTGTACACGCAATGGATATTATGTATACAGGATCGAGACAACCTAGTCGGCTGTGTATATGGCGCCTTCGTTTCTATGAGAACGGACACGCTTGAGAATGCTGACTTGAACATCCATCTAGTTCGATAGTCGTGTTCATATATGGAGATGAGCCGGAAAGGCTGAAACCGAAGGGGCATTGATCATATCACAGCACCTGCCCCGGCTAGGTTGCCATAAAGAGCTAAGCCCCTAGGCAGCCACGCGAGAGCGCCACCACAGAATCTCATTGCTCGCAAAAAGCCGCTGTACTGCATTACCGAGTTTTTGGCACCATTGAGGCTAGCCATCAGCCAATAGTAATACACTCACATTCACTCGCTATCTATTCCTAATTAGCTGGGCGCCTCAAAACCCAGCCTTTGCGCCAGTTGGGCAGGTGTGTCCGAACTAGATCGAGTAAAACGGCAACCAAAGCGAACCAATAAACATTATGCGCCGGTCTCATTTACCACTGGATGAGTTTTTTATGACATCTAAGTTGAGACATGATGAAGACACTATATCTGCCAAACCAGTTTGAACATACGGGATTAGTTGGCCTCGTAATATAGATGGACCTACGCTGTGTAAGGCCCAACTTCCCTCCACAATACACTGATTCTGCGCCTAAGTAAAATGGGTAATTTAAGCTCTAAGACCCCATATCACACCACTTCCTAACATTAGAAAACCGCTGGAGCTTATCGGCTACGGTATAAAGGACAATCTGTGTTAACGTCGAAAAGATTACCTATGCAAGTGCTTAGGGAGTGATGTGACCTCACCATGAGACCCGGAACACCACAAAAGATTCTCTAATGCATGCTAGTTCAAATTTGAAGGTGCTGTTTATTGCCAACCTTTTTCTTTAATAATTGCATGATACCGGTTACAAATACTTGGCATTAGGGGATCACAATTTCTTGAGGTGAAGCACAGCTCCGCCTGTAACAGATGCTGTGGAAGCACCTGACGGGGCCCCTAAATTTTCCACCTGCGTAGCGCGAGGAGATACGGATTCTGTCTTGCACAAAAGGAAGAAGAAAAACCCAGGGTACCATACATGGCAGGGAAGTCCCGAAACTCGCCTAGACCAGCGCCTGTGCGTATTGTTGCGACAACACAGTTATTTCTATACCTGATACCGCAAGGGGTGTAGCCGCAATCTAACTCCTCGACCCAATACTAGGATTTTCCTTTCTTACAAGTTACGTCCAGCATTTGAATGAAGAAGCTGCATCATTGAGACTGGTCTCCGCTAAGTTCGCGGCCCCGGGAGGGGTGATAGCGACCGAGTCCCCGAGGCAATTAATGTCCCTAGGTACCTTTGTCAGCCGCTCGAACTAAGACAAGGGTATTCCAATCAAACGTGGGTAGAAGTTCATGAAGCATAACTTACTTGAACATCTGACAGATGCTGGTGGTGGGCCCCAACTTGACTGACGACGTAACATCGTTGAACCCTTCAGGGATGTTTCCTATCAATATGATCATACGGTTAGCACAAGTCCAAGGATGGAGCTGCTAATAAGCAATGGCGGCGAAATGGTGCGTCGAGGAGAGGGCCACGCACTGCAGGCTCCATAGGGGAGTATAAGAGTCACGGCACTGCCCGTGTAGAGTACATCCTCGAAGATGGTGATGCTTATCGGGGCTGGGGTATCGACGGGTGCCGCGAGGACTCTCGCGGAGAGCCCGGCTACTAGCGCGATCGTTGCGAAGAAACGCATTTTTGAGGTTTGGGGAAATCACTTTGCGAAGTAAAATCTTAAACTGATGGGAGGTGTGCGTCAAGGATCTTTAGTTAATCCCATCAGTGCTTGCTGACGAACGCGTTGGTAAGTGACGCGTGATGTGACTACTTATAATTGCGAGAAATTGGGCATGTGCCGCTGCGATAAGCTCAAACTTCAGTTAGGTAATTAGGACATGGCAATTCCTGAATCGAATCCAGTACAGCAATCGAAGTCCACTTGTGGGAAACTTATGAGAATAGCGGACTCAAACCTTGTCATCTGTTAGCATTCTGGGGTTACAGAAGGCTCGGAAACGAGCTCATAAGTGCCTATTGTCTGTTCCAGTGGGGTTGACAAAGAAATGATGGAAAGAGAGCCCGGCATTCGGCTTTTCGAAGTTTCGGCAGTTGTCAAGCCCACAGCACTACTGACAAGTAGCAGGCCTAGTAGGTGTAAAGCGCACCGAAATGGGGTTGGCGCCGCATCGTGTTAGTGCAAGCCTGAATCTTCCCTTTTCCTTGCTTTGCCTTATTTGGACAGACTGCTTTGTTCTAACAGTCAAACTCCGGCACTATCTCAGAATAGATTCGCCCTTGGATCAGAGGGATCTAACCGAGCTGCTAGTGTTAAAGGTTCCAAGTACCTAGGGCAACCTAAGATACTCCGCGTGGCCATGCCGTTCATACACTTATTGACCGGCCTGGTTTAGATACAGAGTTACCTATACTTTTTAGCTGACGGCAGATCCACATCCATATTCCGAAATTAGATAATGAAATCATGATTTGTGGCGTCTATAGCCTTTGGGCGAAGGCGACAATTGCAAAGCCAAATGAAAGGGCCACCATTGCGAAGTGCTCATATCTGGTCTCCGCCGGTGCTGTCGTACTGGTTGATACATGTTTGACAAATGCATGCAATATGCCATACAGCCACTTGACTACCTTGAATCGTTGTCCATCCACTAAAACTACCACACAGACTTGTAGGCTATTACTTGAAAACGCCCGGCCAAAACTCTGTGGCCGACGAATTGGTTTCCTCGCGAGACTCTCACCTACCGACAAGTTTCTACCCCGCTTCTTTCTAAGTACATTCTTCATACGACCTCAAATGTCATTCAAATTCCCCAATATATCACTCCCATTCTTCCACTTATCGCTCGATAATTCGTCGATGTGAAATAATACTTCTATACCATAGTGGTATAAGTGAAGCTCTACTATTACTAAGAGGTACTGGGGTAGTATTTAAACCCGCAATTCTTTGTAGCAGTAGATCTCTCGCAGTCAGACAATACCGGGGTGCTGTCTGGGGAGACGGGCCCACGAACAGTTTCTGGGCGAATATGAAGTGGTCCCTCTCCGTTAGAAGGCTCCTAAGTCCGGCCCGTGCTTCATGCTCTCTTGCGTTTGTCTCGGGAATAAGACACCAGTCGCCAAAGAAACAAGGAAGACGATACAAACAAGTAGGTTTGGTAGGAGAAACAGGTACTCATTAAAGAGCTCGATTCTTTCGAATAGGTCGGGGAATCTTTCTGCTGGGTTGGCCAAAAATCCGCCGAGCGCCGGCCCAAATACCCTTCCTACTGACCATATCAACGGTATCAGGGAAATACACTCCGCTGAAGTTTCTTCTATGGTACCATCTCCGCCATCACTGTGCGAGAAATGCCCAATATAAGCTGTCAGCTATGAGGGAGCTCGCAATCTCCTTGGGAACAGCTGCGTACCGTTGCCATTTCCGCTGCCCATGACCGCTCTTATGACAATCGCCATGGGCAAACACTATCTATTAAAATAAGGCTTAATCTTAGTCTCTTTGTCTTCCACAGTACCGGCATATAATTACCCGGGTAGCCCTCGCCGTGACAGGCATAGTAAAGCGATACTCGAAACCCTCGGTTCTCGCCAAGACTCTGTTGCCCTTCTCGCTGGCGACGCATCTCGGCTCCGAGGGCACAAGGGCTGATACAGAGTATATCTTCGAGATGGGACTAGATGATTGAGTATTCACGGTCGAAAGAGCTGGCAAGGAATGCAAGCAATGGGATAGGAACTGAAGGATGGGCCTAGCAAAATGGCATTAAGTCCTTACCAGCTCTTTCCCGTAAATCAGCAGTCACGAAAGTCGCCTGATTCACAGAATCTCCATTCCTTGGAGAAGTATTTCAATAGAGCCATCAGGTGATCAGTTGCACAAGAGATACGGTGCACTGCGTTGATATATAAATTACCTCATGTCTCAGACTTCTACTCGCAGGAATGTATGGAAAGAGATGAGATTGTCTTCGTAGCCTGGCTATAGGTCATCGACGAGACGAGTATTCGACCCCGCACAATGACTATGTATATAATGTACATGTCGTCACACTTTGCAGAACATTGCTTTTACTACCCTGTTCTAGGCTTCAAACTACGACTAGTAGCCATAGAGAATAAGGAAGGCCATCATAAGAGCAAACAGGCCGGTTGCCTCGGCCATGGCGAACCCGAAAATGGCGTAGGAGAAGAGCTGGCCTTTTCGACAAAAGGGGTGTTAAGAATTGCTTAGCAAGATATCTTACTTTGGGATATTTACCTTTGAGTGCCGGGTTACGAGCGACACCTTGAATCAATGCCGCAAACACACTACCAATACCAGCTCCCGCCCCAGCAAGTCCGATTGTGGCAAGACCAGCGCCGTGCGCCTTAGCAGAAGCAATCAGAGCAGCAGTCGTTGTTTCCGCGATAATGCCTCGAGATTGTATGGCGCCACGGAAGATGGTAGGCTTCAAGTTACCGCGAAGGTCGTTGGTGCCCGGGCTATGTACGATAACGGGCCGACGATTCTGGCTAACCGTAGAGCTCTGAATCCGAGCGAGAAATGGAGCAAGGGCTATGCAGACGGGTTAGAGAGTGGCGAGGAATTCGACACATTGGCTTGGGGCTAGATCCATGCTTACCCCGCGTGGTAGACATCAAGCGGCCATATTGAAATGCACTGCGGCGGGCGACAGCAAGGCTAGTTTTAATCATAACAGACATTATGCTAACTTGAGGGCCAAATGTTACCTCCACGGCTAGAGAATAAAGACGACAATCGGATTCTAGTGAATGTAGAGAGTGAAGTGAGGATACTCGGGATATTCAGGCTGTTAAGATATCTGAGGGGTTTGCTTACTCTCGGAGGGTGCAGGGACAGAGCGATCTTCCGGAGCAGTCTTAAAGTTGCCTGAGGCACTTCCGGGCCAGACGAGAAAGGTGTTGCACAGAAGTGTAGCTGTAAGCCGGCTGCCAATGTGCCGCCGGAGTGTAGTACAACCCGGTCCAATCATATCCAAGGGCCACCACACCCGGTTCTCTGTGGCCACTAACACCGTAGCGGGGAAGCTAAACATTAGCACCTATGCTGCTGGCGCTTACGACGGGATTCAGAAGTGTATCAAGCCCCGGCATGAACCAGCACGTTTAGTCACTAGTATGTGGCAGATTCAAAGAGATAAGTTATCTTATAGAAGTTATAGTAGCTATTTTAGTTATAGAGGGGCAGTTCTCCTGGTTGGCAGTTGTAGTCTCGCTCGGACATGTCTAACGCGACACGACAAACTAGCCATGAGGCCCGCACTATCTACCATGCACAGACAACCATCCCCGTTGCTCTGGAGACGCTATTGATGCGCTTTATGTACGTCGAACAAATGCTACATGCATTCGATCATTTGCCCTTGAGCTGAAAGTTATTGCAGGCGCTGTCTTGAAATTGTAGTCCATTTGAAAATCCTACTTCGGGATAACGCCGCCTTGGCGCTAGCTTTGCATGGAAACTGATCCTCCAAGCTGCAATGTTACTATTCAGCGTCATGCCGTGTCTACCTTGAGAGAAGTCCGGTGTCCAACACGGGCGGAATGTTGCAATATCACTACGCTTAGATAGGCAGGAGTTCATATTTCGGGCTAACTGGCGGTTAAACAGCGCGAGCGTGCCTATATAAGCCGACCATCTTCTCGTCTCGTCTCCGCGAATTATATCTTATCCTCCAGATAAGAGAGAAGGAAATCTCAGGCATTTCCACTCCGCCAATTAGACTTGCGAGATCGTGTCGAAACCATGCGGTTGCTGTGTATCGTTGGCTTCCTTGCGGTATCTGCCGTTGCCATAACGCACGGCGTCGGGCGCGGCGCCATCGGTCGAAGGAGCCGGTCGCTAAATAGCAAAGACACCCGGTCAACTGCTGCTGCCGAAGCCGTACGTCGCGATTCTAGCCCAGTTAACATTCCCCTCACTACCTACTTCAAACACAACGATGCTATCCAGGTAAGCGTTTCAAATCCTGTCCCCTCTTCGCGCTAGTGTACGTGAGAATTATACGTTTCGTTAACCTGGCGATTGTAGTGGTACGGCACAATTTCTTTGGGCACTCCGCCACAGAATTTGTAAGCTCTCTGTCTCGCCTGGGGCCGCGCCGCAACGTTGTCCGAGCGCAGAATGTTGACTTCTCTGGGCTGCACTAGCACCGTCATTTTCGACACAGGGTCTTCCGAGGTTCTCGTACCAGCGCTGAACTGCACAACGTGCGGCACGCATGCCAGGTTCGACCCATCAAAGTCGACAAGTTTCAACAGTGACCCCAACAGCGAATTCGACATCACGTTCGGAACCGGCGTAGATAGCACCGCCCTTCCCATGTTCGGGGGGCCGAAGTGCAAGTATCATCAGGAAACGGTAACGCTGGGAGGTCCTTCAACGTCAACTTATTTCCTGCTTTGCGACGACTACCCTGACTTTATACAAGACATGGAGCCGGATGGGATTCTAGGTTTGGGGTTAGGTGGCCTGTACTGGGACTTATGGTTTGAAAACTTGATCCCGGAGCCCATATTCTCGTTTTACTACGTCCCCGGTCCTTCCAATCAGGGTGAATTGACTCTGGGAGGCACCGACCCGGCTCGATACGAAGGGGAAATCCAGCAGATCCCTTTGAATCTCGAGGCCAGCGAAAAGTATCGCACCTGGACACTGGATGTACCGGCCATCTTCTTTGACGGTTTACCCCTGACGAATTCGTCCAATGGTAAGCAGCCGGTCGTCAACAACCTAGCCATCGTCGACACGGGTACCGCTTCAATGCTGGCGCCCGACAACCAAACCGCGGCGGATCTATACTCCCAGATCTCGCCTGAGATCCAGCCCCTCGATGACTTCGGCACGTGGGGCGCGGAATGCGAGACCATTGACCGTGTCGCCGTTGATGTCACGTTCACCATCGGGCCCCCGGACCAACTTCTTAACTTGACTATCCCGAAGGCCTACTTCAACCTGGGAGAGATCCGGCCGGGTATTTGCCAGAGCTTGTTTGCCCACTCTACTCCATCTCTGTTTGCACCTCCATACAACGGCCAAGCCACCTGGATTATTGGTGGCCCGATGCTAGAACAGTACTACACGGTCTGGAATTCGAATGACATCTGGCTAGGATTCGCAACTCCGAAGGCATAGCTGGGCTAAACAATCCATTGGGTTAGACGGATAGAATAGCACAAGAGCCTATATCGTTCAAGAACAGCCCGGGGATTGACTTTCGACGTGAGCGCCTTGGAGCCGTGCGGGACTGCTGTGAAAAGCGGAAACTGGCAACAGGTGGGGTACCCCTCGCGGCGGTCCAAAATTGGAGACTTGGAGAGAAGATTGACACGGTCACGTGACTACGCGACTCCGCGCTCCTACAAAGCCTCTCACACGACAACTTCACAAGCAGGGGGCCAATAATGGCTTTCACACCCCCCACGTCCTGCCGAGAAAGAAGAGCGATGGAGTAGCTAGTGACCACCATGTCTCTCGCGCAGTCGCCTTCGTATCTACATCGGAAGCCCGACTATCCGATATCGCAATCGAATGGCGCCACTTTGCGGAGCCGAGCTCCAGGGGCCATGACACTATGGTCCACACGGAGAGGGACGCGCTGATAAGGGCGAACAATCCTGCTCTGGATTTTTTTCGGATTCTTCTTTCTACTGCGAAGTCCGACTCGATAACCGAACTATCCTTCTCCAAGCTATCCAAAAATGTCCAAGTTGTTCATTCAGCGGCCTGCCCCGGCCTTCAAGGCCATGACTGTGTTTGCCGGCGGTGACTTCAGGGAGATTTCGCTCTCGGATTATCTCGGTCAATGGTATGTAATGAGCTTTTCGATTATCTTCTTGAGCTCTTCTCCGCCGCCTGCTAGGCCATGGCCTGCGCTGACCTGCATACGACAGGGTGATCCTCCTCTTCTACCCTATGGACTTCACCTTCGTTTGCCCGACCGAGATCATCCAGTTCAACGACGCCCTACCGCGCTTCCGCGCTCTTAACACCTCGGTGCTCGCTGTTTCCACTGACAGCCACTACAGCCACCTTGCGTGGCAGGCTCAACCCCGCAAGGAGGGCGGCCTGGGCTCGGACCTCGAGCTCCCGCTCGTGGCGGACCGCAGCCAGCAGATCTCCCGTGACTACAATGTACTTATCGAGGAAGAGGGTATTGCCCTGCGCGGCCTCTTCATCATCGACCCCAAGGGCATTCTGCGCCAGATCACGGTCAACGACCTACCCGTCGGCCGGAACGTTGAGGAGACCATCCGCCTGGTTGAGGCTTTCCAGTTCACTGATGAGCACGGAGAGGTCTGCCCGGCGGGTTGGATGCAGGGTGACAAGACGATCAAGGCCGACCCTAAGGGCAGCCTCGAATACTTTGCTGGCGCATCTAAGGGCGGTGCAAACGGCACTAACGGAAGCGTTGTGAAGAGGGTGCGTGTTGAGTAGAGGTAGGCACCTTGCAAGGCGTTCCCAAAGAATGTGCTTTTTGATAGATGACGCATAGAGAAGTAGACATAGACCAGAATAGACTGCATCCATCTTCCTCAAATAGCATGTGATATTAATAACTCATTCCACGCAAGGACAGCCACACCAGGAGGACTAATCCAATGGCCCAATTCGCCAACTTGAACTGAAAATCTGCATTAGAGAGACAGCCAGGAATATGCAAATGAATGAGTGGTCACGCTTGGTGGGGGTGTGCAAGACCTCTTAATGTCTAATGTAATCTTGTTTCCAAACTCGAGAACTACCTAGAGGTACCTTTTCGTTTATTTGTAGCTAATAGGGAAGTGGGTGCGATACCAAGCAATAAGAAAACTCAGATGATATTTCTAAAACCTCGGAGTATGAGTAAATGGTTGACGCCGAACACGCTCGTTCATATTAGATATCTGGTCTATGGGGTTACAGCTGCAGATATTTGTATACCAATTTCGGACTAGTAATGGGCTTCTTGGTGTATGAGACCACTACTTGCAGGAGAATTGCATGCGCGGTTCCTCAATCTCGTCTTATTTACTCGTCGTTTCACTGTCGACAATGGGTGGCCGACCATGGCGGAGTCGATGAATGCCGAGATACAAGTAAATCAACAAAGTGATGTACTCCGGCAGCAGCGCCATGAGCGCGAATGCAGGTGCAGACCCGAAGAGGGGGTTCCAAGTGGACAAGATGGAGTCGGAGTTGAACGCCGATATCAGACCATAGATAGTGCGCAGGGCGAGGAAGGGGATTGCAGCGGCCGACCCAATTTGATACTAGAGATAAGTCCTCGTCAGCAGCGATGGCATGATACGCCGAAGGATTTTGGACGCTTCTAAAGAAGAACAACGTACAATTCGAGTTCCGGGTGCTAGCGGATATGGGGGGTTCAAGCCAAGCCGGAACAACAAAACCACCATAGTGACCAAGACAGCAGCGAACACGATGTATCCACCTCTTGTTAAAGAATGACCAGTGTTCACTGTGTTGTCATTCGCTCCAAGTCCGCCGCCGGTTGCAAGCAATGCTATGGCGATGAAAATGGCAATACGAAGGCCCTTGAGAAGTCGGGCTAGACGTGGAGGAGCCTCGAAGCTGTCGGCAATGCTGTAAACATTCCAAAGTGGGTTAGAATCCTCCGTATATCTTTTACGACTTGCTCAATATCTGTGAATAATACGTACATTGTACGAATTAGGCCGAGAGTCGAGATGATCAAGGGGACCACGCCAACGTTCAGGAGGACAAGAGCGGCGATAATCAGACCAAGGCTGTCGGGATTGGACTGGAGGAGGATAACAACGACACCTCCCGCGATCCGAACTGAAGGATGCAGACTGGTTAGTCTCTGAGAAGCATATGTACGCCGGTACCAATAACTCACTGCTAGAAAATCCCGCCAAGGGAGTCCAGGCCATACGCGGCCGGCCAGTGTTCCAGTTTCGGCGAATTACATACATGGCCACGGGAAGGATCGGCACATAAAGGACCGTCTCCGCGATGGCCACAGCCTCATGATCGGTTACCATAGTGTTCGAACGTGGAATTATGATGCTGAATAGACTAAGAGAGGTTATGTGAACTGAAGTGATGCAGGCGCACGTCAAAATCAGAGAGACATGGAGATTTGGTATCTTATATAAAGTTCGCGAAAGCCACACAGATAACTACATCTGTCTTCTGCTTGGTTAAGGTCCTTGTCGCTCCCTCGACTGACAAGCCTTTGGGCTGCTAATTTGTCCACGGTTGATTGTGCATACCCCGCGGATTGCTGCTAAAATGGGCAGCGCTCCAGTTTCTTAAGCTCACCACTGCCGCCTCAGCTTCCGATGTAAACCATGCGCAGCTCAGCCAGCCTGAAAACCGTTTTGACCAAATTATATCGCTTCATATGTCTGTGCGACATGGAGGCGCACCGTTGCGAAGTGCAGGGTAGCGCCACACTCCGTGTAGGAGACCCCGAAATTCACATGTTCTCCGCCAGCTCCCAGCTTAATTGGTCGGTCGTCGCAACCATCAGAACTGCGTCCCGCCAAGAAAGGCATAGATGGCCGCCACTTCATGTAGGTCAGCTCCCCTATTTTGGAGGCGAGATGTAAGGCTGAAGGCCCAACGCTCCGATGGCCACCCCTGCCAGCCTCTCCCAGCTCCTTCGCGGATAGGGACCGAATTGGGATTAGCGGTTTTGGATAGCCCCACATTTTATGAAGAAACGCGCCGAGGAGGACGAAGACTGCAGCTTGGGCTGACGCTGTCCGAAATTGGTCTCAATCGACGAGCCACGAACCACCCGCTAATTATGGACGACGGCCGTCTCTCCCTCGACTACTTCCCAACTCGGGGATCAAAACACCCATCCCACTAATCGCCAAGCCCACGAAATACCTACTACGTAGATTCGTCACTCGGCCTAAGCATAGGTAGTCACCCGACGATCGGCGACAAACACGGGTGTCTAGTGTCTATACGACTTGGCCGGTGATCTGCAACATGGTTGGCGTCCCAGGAAGGTCCAACGCCTGCCACACATGTCGGCAGAGGCACATCAAAGTGCGTGCAGTCCTTTTTTTTTTTTTTTTAATCACTAAACTACCTAATCATTGACCCAGTAGAGCAATTAATAACCAATACGTAGTGTGGCGGGGAGAAGCCAAAGTGCGCCAACTGTATCAAGTCTGGCCGCATGTGTGCCGGGTATCAGGTAAGGCGCGCGTTTGTCCTCTCCAAGGATATGGCGGCTTCCAGATTGGGTACTTCCGAAATAGTGTCAATTTCCGGGGATGATCCCGACTCCGCGCCAGTCTTCATCTCACGGTGGCGCTTAGTCGATAGAGGCGCTCCTGCTTCCCGCAGCAGCAGTACCAGCAGCGGGCCGAGCCAAGCAGCCCAGGCACGCCGCCCGATTGAGCGAGGCCCAGAGCCCGCTAGCGGCTTGCCAAGCCCCTTGGACTATCGAACGACTGCCCGGCATGCCAATCGGGACCAGCTCCTTGGCTTCTTCCTCAGGATGCATCTGCCCAACGAAGAGCTCGAGTTCCCACACCGAGACTCCATTAAGAATCGGAATTTTCTTCTGCATCTTCCAGATCTTCCAGACATCTCCCCTACTTTAGAAACCGCCCTGTTGGCGGTATGCTCCGCCCGCCTAGGGACCGCTGATGGCCACTCTGATCTCGCTGCCCAGAGCCTCACCCTGTACACGCAAGCTCTACAGGAGGTGCGAGTGGCGGTCCTTGACCCAGCCACCAGACATCACGAGCAAACGCTTGCCGCCTGCATGTCTCTGACGCTCTACGAGATGTGGGAGTGCCCAGGAAAGGGGATTCGAGGCTATCTAGCCCACATCGAGGGAGCATTGGAGCTGCTGCAGTCCCGGGGTGCAGATGCCCATGAGTCAGGCATCGCACATGCGGTATTTTGCTCGCTAAGGCTGCATGCTGTAAGTAGTCGCCGTTAGACTCCGCGCCTTTCCTAACACACTAAACTCCGTTCTATCGTCTCGTCCGTCCTGCTTGACATCGTAGCCTCTAACTACCACGCTTAGGGATTCCTAGGTCTTCAACGGAACACCCGAACCTTTTTGTCCTACCCGGAGTGGCATTCCCATCCCTTTACCAAGACAAGCAGAGATAATTACGACGACGTCATAAGTGTGCTTCTGGAGTTACCCGACCTTGGGGCATTAGCCTTCATGAGCGATTACGAGCCGAACCCATCGGTCAAGCTATGCCAACTCCTCACCACGGTGGATATTGCCTGGCGCGCCGATCGCGAACTATCTATCCTATTCCAGCGCATCGAATCCTCTACTAGCGGGCCGCTTTATCGACCGGAGCTGTCCACCTTGAACTGCGCCGTCGATAACGAAAAAGAAGGGAAGCCCTTTCCAGTCAGATTCCAGTTCACGGCGTTTGTTGTGGGGCAAACAATGATGGTGTACTGGGTCGCGCAAATGCTTCTGCATAGCTACATGTGCAAAGCATACCACGAACTCGCCGAGCTTGTAGCCACCGTGCGTGGCGAGGATGGAAAGAGCACCAAAGTTCGGTGCTCTTGCGAGAAAGTCGATACACGTACTAACAAGCAGCCAAAGTCGAACCAGGGGATGGAGACCAGGCCGTCTCCACCTTCAGCTGCAGGGGCTCAAAACGCAGACCGACAGAACCTACCCTGCCTGTTACACTTCAGGTTGGACAAACTACCACCGCTCGAGCATCGATCAGAGCCGGAGAATATAGCACGCAAGATCTGCCAAGCCGCGGAATACTTCCTGCAAGACAGCGTCGGAGGGTACGGCCGTGCGCTTCTCATGCCTGTATTAGTCTGCGTCCGGAGAGTCTTTCTTGCTTTCGGGGCTGATTGGACCCGCGAGGCTTTGTGGGCGGATGAAGTTTTAAGGTTAATTAAGCTGAAAGGGAATAGCTTGGCAACGTTCCTGTAACTAATGTATCTGGCCTGTATCTTTCAAGTCTCGTCATCGTCCAAACCACCGCAGCGCAGCCCTGGGCACCTACCCAGGCAGAAACGATTGCCTACATGGACAAGGCTGAAGCGGCTGCCCCTTTGGTGCATTTTTATGATTTCGCTAGTGATTCAAGTGCCTAAACGGGACAGAATGTTCTCGAAGGTTCCAACGCCGAACTCCGTAAAATGCGGGGTGCCTCGGAACCAGAAGAGTCATATCTCTACGCATTGAACACAGTTACGGCTAGCGAAGACCGCTCATCATTAAATGGAGTAGGCGTGCTGGCAACGGGTCCAACAAGTTGTGGCTTCGTACACTAGTCGCTACGCTGGACCGTCCGGGCAGCGTATCGACCAATTTCCAGCCATGTGTACACCCGCAGACGACGATGTGTTTGGTCCAATCGTTGGACCCAATTGCAGAGAGGGCTTTGACTTTACACTTCTTTTCGAGCAAAGCATCTTCTCGCTTCTCCCAGCAGCAATCTTCCTGTTACTTGCAATTCCAAGACTGATTTATTTGATACGCTCAAATGAAACGACGCGTCCGAACCCCCTTCGCACTACCAAGGCGTTAGCCGCTTCCGCGTTTCTAGCCTGGCAACTAGTTGTGCTCTTCCTTTCTACTCATAACACAGAAGATACAGGAACTCAGCTGTCAGTTGCTCTCGCAGCTGTTCACGTGGCTGTCGCCCTACAGTTCCTTCTCCTATCTTGGCTAGAAGATGCGCGATCCGTCCGGCCGTCGACCTTATTGTGTGTATACCTAGTTCTCACGCTCCTCCTAGATATACCCCAGCTCAGGACGCTCTGGTTACTCCGCCGAGAAGCAGGCAGGCTCGGCACAGCATTCTCCATTACCTTTGCCATCAAGGCCGTTCTTTTAGTTCTCGAAGCCCAGCAGAAGCGAAAATACCTGAAATCGGCCTATAGTCAGCTCCCACCTGAATCTACAACTGGTATTATTGGACATAGCTTTCTATGGTGGATCAATAGCCTCATCTGGAGGGGATCGCGCCCTCCACCGATATCCATTGACGACCTTTACGATCTTGACCCAGGCCTTTCTTCGGAACTCCTAGGTCGCCAGCTGCAGGTGGAATGGGACAAGCGACAGACTCCCGAGAGGAAGCTCGAGCTTGTCGTGGCTGTCGGTCGAGCGTTGTGGTGGCCGATGGTAAAATCAGCTTTCCCTCGACTATTTGTTGTTGCCTTCACATTTGCGCAGCCGTTCCTGATCGAGAACATTTTGAGCCTCCTCGTCCTGCCGGAGGAGAAGAATACATACGCGAAGGGACAAGCATTGATCGCCGCTACCGCTATCATCTACGTCGGCCTGGCTGTCGCAACACTTCACTACAACCAGGCCATGAATCGTGTCGAGGTCAAGACTCGGGGTGCCATCGTCGGGCTCATCTACAGCCGTGCGTTGCGCATACAGGATGGCGTCTACGATGACTCGGCTGCGGTAACTTTGATGACATCGGATGTTGATCTGATAGTTAGCTCTCTTAGCTACCTCCACAACGTGTGGGCTCGCGCTCTCGAGCTTGCGGTAGGAGTGTACTTGCTTTCGCGCAAGATCGGTTGGGTCTGCATTATACCCATTCTTATTGTCTTTTGTATGTTCCCGCTCCTTCCCCTTCGCCTCTTCTCCGATTTCTTGCTCTTACAAATAACTTCGGCACAGTCTCAACCATCATGAGTGCAGGACTCGCAATCCATATCGGTGATCACATAAAAAAATGGAACGCGGCTATACAGAAGCGCGTTGGCGTCACAGGATCTGTCCTTGGCGCAATGCGGAGTGTCAAGATATCCGGTCTCGGAATGCTGATAATGGATACGCTGCAAGATCTCAGAGTGCGCGAGACCGATGCCATGGCCTCATTCCGGTGGGATATGGTTTGGCAGAATGTGTGGAGCAATTTTACACCGGCAGCCACGCCGGCTTTCACCTTTGCTGTTTACGCTATCCACGCGGCCCTCCAAGGAAACTTCTCGGCCATCGACACAGCCCAGGCGTTCACTAGCCTCGCCCTTATGCGGCTGGTGACACTGCCTGCAGTTGATCTCATGGTCGCCATCCCATTGACTGTCGCCAGTCTTGGCTCCTTTGACAGAATCCAAGAGTTTCTTATTGCGCCATCACGACAAGATCAACGTGCTGATATTTCTCGAGAATCCATTTCCACTGGTTCAAATGTCTCGAAACATGTGACAAGCAATGGCTCTGTCGCGCCGGAAGAGACCCAACCGAACGGAAACCCCACAAGTATAGAGATCGCCGTTTCCGTTTCAAGTCTAGATGTTCGCCCCGGCAAGGCAGCAGAGACGGTCCTCCACGATATAAGTTTCCAGCTTCCCCAAGGCTCATTCACCGTCATCCTTGGGCCAGTGGCAGCTGGAAAGTCGACCCTTCTGAAAGCTCTCCTGGGTGAAGTTTCGTTCGAGAAAGGCACTGTTGGTCTGTCAGACGATCGTATAGCATACTGCGCCCAAACACCTTGGCTTCCCAACACCACGATTCGGCATGCCATCTGCGGAGTGAACCGCGAGTTCGACGAGGAGTGGTACATGACATGCCTTCAGGCCTGCGCGCTGTCTCACGACCTCTCCTTGTTTCCGGATGGGGACGGCACTAAAATTGGGAGCGCCGGTATGACCCTGAGTGGAGGACAGAAGCATCGCGTAGCACTAGCCCGAGCCCTGTATGGTCGGCCAAGAATCGCTGTACTCGATGATATGCTCAGTGCGCTGGATACCAAGACTAAGAAATCGGTTGTTGAGTCTCTCTTTAGCGACGGCGGCCTGTTTCGAAAGCTCGGCTCGACAGTGGTGCTTGTTACACACGCTAGTGAGTATTGTCCTTGCAGTTATTGCCCATGCCTGGGCGAACTCCTGCTAATTGGGCCTAGCCGAATGCCTTCCGTTTGCCGACAAGATACTCGTGCTGTCTCAGGGGAAGCTAGACTATAACGGCACCTATAATGAAGCGGCCATCACTGGAGTGATCGATCGCGTCCTGCCCACGCTCCAGCAGGATGAGGAGGAAACCGAAGCTGGCAAACGATTTAACAACGAGTCGCCACAAGATTCCAATTCTACCAAGATCAAGGATTTAACGCGGCAGACCGGGGACTTTGGCGTCTACAAGTACTATTTCCGGTACATTGGGTGGCCAAAGGCTTCCGTGCTCCTTATCGCGGTCCTAGCGCAAGTTTTCTTCGATAACTTCCTGAGTAAGTCCTCATCTAAGGCCTAACAGACCTTAAAAATTGTTGATTTTAACACCTTTGGCTAGGAATTTGGCTCAAGTGGTGGTCTGATGCTGGAGGTGGCCAGCTATCGCTGTATCTCAGCGTATATGTGACCATTCCTTTCCTGAATTGCGTCGCTATTGGCGTATTCATATGGTAGGATGATACTCTGAAGTCTCGTTCCCAACTGATTCGGCTACTAACAGTAAATAGGAGCTTCCTTGTTCTCATCTCGCCATCCAGCTCCAATGAGATGCATTACACACTCTTAAAGACAGTAATGAGGTAAAAGCTACGAATATTTCAGCTTCCTCGCCAAATTACCTGCTAACTGCTAACCTCGCACCAGAGCACCCCAATCCTTCTTCTCTTCAACACCCACCGGAGAGATTCTTAATATGTTCAGCCAAGACATGGGGTTGATTGAAGGGACCTTGGCTGTCAGCGCAGCTATTTTCGTATCTAGTAAGTCAGATCTCTTGCATCCCAATTTTCGCCATTTAGTGCCCTAACTTTTGCCGTGAATGATAGCTTCTCTCCGCTCTATAGCACAGTTGGGTGTGATCATCACAGCATCTCCTTACTTGTCACTCACAACACCCTTGCTTCTGCTCGCTGTATACGCCCTACAGCACATATACCTGAGGACATCCAGGCAAATGCGATACCTTGACCTGGAGGCTAAAAGCCCTCTGTACTCGCATTGGCTTGAAACACTAACCGGCATCACGACCATTCGGGCATTCGGCTGGCAACAAGCTAATCAGCTAGAGAACCACAGCCGTCTGGACGTGTCTCAGCGTCCATACTATCTTCTGCTGACTTGCCAAAAATGGTTAGTCCTCGTTCTTAGCTTGATGGTGAGCTCGCAGACCATCATTCTAGTCGGCCTATCCCTGTCTTTGCGACAGACGACCGACCCCGGATTTGTTGGTGTTTCTCTTACCTCAGTAATGGGTATGTGCCTGCCTACGTCCACTTCCTCTATCTGTATCTTTGGTGGAATTACTGACACAAATGCACCTCAGGATTGGACGTCCTGCTCCAAGCAGTTGTAACAGGCTGGACAGACCTCGAAATAGCCCTCGGATCCGTTGCTAGGATCAAGAATCTCGAGAGGGATGTACGTCCAGAAGACAAAGAGGACGAGACCTATAAGCCACCGACAGCGTGGCCAGAGAAGGGCGAGATAGAGTTTCGAGGTGTAACTGCATCCCACAAGTGCGACCCTCCTAGCTCAACCTCGAGAGCCTCTCGAAGCTAACCGGACCATAGCCCGGAAACTGTTGCTCTCCGTGAGCTTAGCTTCATAATTGCTCCCGGCCAAAAGTTCGGCGTTTGTGGTCGCACCGGAAGGTATGTGAACGGCGCTAATTAGGTCGTTTCATCTGACGCGGCTAACAATTATGAATAGCGGGAAAAGCTCACTAGTGGGAACGTTGCTTCGTGTCCTAGAAATCGACCAAGGCTCAATTTTTGTGGACGGCCTGGACCTGTCCATCATCCCCCGCGATACAATCCGATCCCGCATCATCACTCTACCACAGGACCCGCTCATCCTTGCCGCCAGCGTGCGGCTCAACGTAGATCCACTAGCCATTGCTACTGATGGGGCAATTATCGATGTGTTGACTCGCGTCGGCCTCTGGACTGGCGTTCTTGAGGAACGCGAAGGTGGCCTGGACGCAGAACTAACAGATGCCGACCTCTCAGTTGGCCAACAGCAACTGTTGGCGCTGGCCCGTGCACTTCTCCGTGTCCGACAGGGCGGACAGAAGATTCTGGTCCTGGACGAGCCGACGAGCAACGTGGACCCGGAAACGGACAGGACGATCCAGCGCGTCTTGGGTGAAGAATGCTCCGAGTGCACGACTGTTACTGTCGCTCATCGCATGGACACCATACGCGGCTCGGATGTGGTCGCCGTAATGGAAGAAGGGAAGGTTGTGGAGTTTGGGAAGCCTCAAGAATTGCTTACCCAAAATGGCAAGTTTGCAAAGCTTGTTAATGGTTGAATGGAGCAAGCCAAGCAACCAGCATGCTACACGGTAGAATATCCCCGCTCCCGAGAGATCGCAAGGTATTTCCACTCTATCCTTTTCCTGAATGTATAATAGCAATTTCCTAAGCTTGTTGAGTTGCTCGCGGCAAGGATGGAGATTGTTGAAATCGATGTCTACTGCATGCGACACAAGCTAGTTCACATGGGGGCCTTGGCTGTTGTACACTCCCCCATCAATACGAATCGATATAACCTAAAGGACGATGCATAGGTAGAGTGCTGTAGGGCAAGGTGGGCAAGATACTACCTGGAAACTCGAGGCGTAGAGCAAGCATTGGGCACGTGGCTGGGAGCAGTTTGTTTACCTCCAGAGCGTGTCGGAGGCGCCGAGGCGGCGCGGCACGGCCCTTGCCCACAAGAATTCCGAACTCCGGATGAGCGCCGACAAAATCACCTCCATCTGTATCCACCCTTGGTAGTCGGCTCCCCCTTCTCCCCTATTATCTGAGAGGCTGCAAGCGAACTGGAACTCGACATTTCTAATTCTCATATCCGGTTCTGACCTGACCCGTTGGGCGGGTTGGACTGATGCCTGCACTAATGTTTACCAACTGCTAGCCGCGAGTCGACTGTTCTGTGCATCTGAAATAAGGCCCATCTAGCCGGAGGCGTGAAGAGGCACTGCTCTAGCTGCACAGGCCCCTAATTAGTTAGCACTTGTTCAGCTACCCGCGTTAGCGAGGTCATGCCGTAGACTAGTAGACTGACTGGCACGTTGCAAACTTCGGGGCGATCTAGTGCGCTAGTATCTTGGTGGATAAAGAAGACAGCCCATATTCCCTTGGTAATCTCTGTTCAACTGCAGCTATTTTGTGTCCCAGCAACTCTACCTAGTGAGCGTAACCATTTAGGCGTTACATTATTTATAAATATGACGTTTCACGTTAGCGCCATCCAAGGTTTCCTCCGATCGGTCGAAGAAATTCTGAATCCCCGTGCCTCGGAAACCCCTCCGTTGGCCGAAATAAGCCGGGGTCGAGATTCTCTTGCTTCCCGAGCTTCCCGCCGAGAATGGCTTTTTCTTCTTGGGCCTATAGCATGTCACAGGGGGCATTGAAAAAGTCATAGCACACGCGTCAAATTTTGATATTCCAAGCAGCGATGTCACGTAAGCGAAAGTCAGGATTGGTCACAGCGAGTCATTGTCTCCATGTGTGATGGATATGGGCATCGATTAGCTTGGTTATCCACACGCTGGGATAACTGCCGAGACCATCGACTATGCCCCCAGACTTTCTTCCTAAGGCACCAACGGGTTGGCGTTCTAGTAGTCTTTTGCGATCATGAATATAATGCAGAGCGGCAGACTAAAGCTTCGGCGCACGACTATAGACTACTCGTGCTATATAGACGCGGGCTCTCTTAAAAAAGGCCAAACTTCATTTGGTGTTCCGTCCCAGCAACCAGGCTACAGCTTTCCCGACAGATTGCTTTTTGCACGTGTCGATCACATGAATCGTGGGTCATGGGCACGCCCCTGTCCTGGTCAATGAGGTGTCTTCCCGTCCGATGGCGGGTGGGATATGTGACGCGGTTATGGGGCGTTGCATGCACCGGAGAAATTAGTTTTATCCGATCATCAGATAAGATGGCTGTTCTCATCTATCCCCATCGCGAATTATGTGGAGCGTCTCGATGTCACCCAACTAGGCCGTAGAACCCCCGTCGCCGATGCCGCACATGTTGCGTTCGAGTTTGCATTGCCCAGAAATATTAAATCTCGCAGTTCTAGCCCTGCATGCCACGGCGTGCGCAAAATGCTGCTAAATTTCGCCTTCCACCACACCTAGCGACCAGTTCACGGCAGAGTAACGGGCCTCGTAGCAAAATGAGCAGCCTATACGAGCTGCTGGTTGGCAGCAGGCCTTTATTCTATGTCGGGCTGGCAGTAGTTTTCACCGGAGCGGCTTTTTACCTGTACCAATCGTTATTCACGGTGCGATATCCGCCAGAGTTGCCCCGCCTGGGAGCGAAAGAAGGAATATCATGGCGCGAGATGAAGCAAAAGTTCATGACTGATTGCACAGCCGTATTCGAGGATGCTTACGAAAATGTGCGTTTGCTCTAATACTTGTAAGGGCTACATGTTCTAACATACACCGCACGATATAGTTCTCGAAGAAGGGTCGCGCGGTTATTATCCCGGTGTTCGGTCCTAACGACGAAGTTATTCTCCCACCGACCTCTCTCCACTGGCTCTGCAAGCAGCCAGACAGCGTGGTTAGTTCCCTAGATGCTCAAGTTGACGCGATTGGTCTCGACTATACCCTCGGTCATAAATTCGCCTACGACCCGTGGGGCGGAATGTTGATCAAAACGGACTTGAACAGTGCTCTGGAGATCGTATGTGCCGTCATGAACGAGGAAGTAGGCGCCGCTGTCGAGTCTATTTTCGGAAATGACACCGAAAACTGGAAAGAGATAGACCTGTTCCCTGCCTGCCGGATGGTTGCTGGGCGTCCCACTCTCCGGTTCACTCTTGGCGACTCCCCCGAGGGACAGCGGCTCTGTAAGGCTTTCCGAGCTCCTCCCTGTTTGATAAACCACTGACTTCCCGGAAACTGAAGGTAAGGACGAAGCTTTTGTGAATAGCTGCTATGGCGTCTTGGATGGCATGCTGGACGCGGCCGGGGCCATGGCAGCCGTGCGCAGGGTCTTCAGGCCGATTTATGGCCGCTGGGCTAGCAGAATCATGCCTCCCAAGATCAACGACATGAAGACGCGCCTCCACCCTTTGTTTAAGGAGAGAATGGAAATTCTACAGCAGCAGGCCACCGACAAAAACATGAAAGTTCCACAGGATGTCCTACAGATGATGCTTCAATACGCTGCTAAGGAGCGTCCTGACGAAGCGTGTAATCTCGACGACATGACGAGGCGCCTCGCTGTGTCCAACTTCGGAACTATGCACCAGACAATCATCACGCTACACAATATCTTCCTAAATGTTTTGGACTCCGACAAGGAGTTCAATACCATATCCGTCCTCCGCGAGGAGGTGGCGAAAGTACTGGGAGATGGAACCGACACCAGCTCCATGAAGTGGACAAGAGCAAAAGTATCTAGCATGACTCGAGCCGACAGCGTCGCTCGGGAGACTCTACGTGCGCATTCATTCATCGGACGCACTGTACAACGCTTGGTGATAGCACCTGAGGGCGTGGTGACCGAAGATGGCATTCGCTTGCCTCGTGGAACCATGGTCTCCATCTTGGCGCACCAGTCGCAGACTGATAGTGACACATTCAAGGACCCTTTCAAGTACGATCCCTTCCGCTTCTCCCGGCCACGCGAAGCAGCTGCGGATGCTGCAACAGGACGGCCGGGACTTACTAACCTGAGCTTCGTCTCGACGTCATCGGACTACCTGGCTTTCAGTCACGGCAAGCATGCATGCCCCGGCCGTTTCTTGGTCGACTTTGAGCTCAAGATGATTTTGGCCTATGCCGTTATGAATTATGACCTGGAGTTCCCCGAGAGCTATGAGTCTAAGAGACCGCCCAACACGTGGTTTTCCGGCTTCGGCATCCCTCCCTTGGATGCCAAGATCAGGGTGAGGAGACGACGGGCATAATCGTGCTCGTACAGGAGAGATGAAGGATATTTTCCGGCGCTATCAAACATAATTAGTACCGTGTGGATGAAAATAGACGAGGTTCATATTATACGAGCAGTGCTGGAAAAAAAATTTCGTTTATTATGTAGACCGACTTAAACACTTCATGACCGGTGCTTTAATGACATCGTACACAGCTACCTCAGTTCCAATTTACTAGACTTTTCTTAACAACAATGCAGCACTCTTTAGCCGACACCTAGCTTCATCCAACAGTTCCCAGTTCGATCCGTCCAGTGCACGATCAGTTTCGGCGAGTAGCCCTAAGACTTTATTTCGCCCACAGGACAAGGCCTGGAGATGCTTATTTAACTCCTCTGGTGAAGTTATTGAAGGAGGAAGCATATAATCTAAGTACGCTTGAAGATCTTGGGATCGATGAGATCGTAAAGTATGCGGCGTAGTCCGAGGCTCCGTCCTACCTTGGGCACTCATTGCGATCAATAACTGGGCTGGCTCGTTGCCAGTATCGTGCTCAGAAGGCTGATCGGGATTGCTGGGGTCCGGATATAATGTAGTGTCTGGGGGGTAGTGAAGCTCGTGCGGGAATGGGTCTAGAGGACCGTCGCAGTGGAAACCATAGGCCCAAACAACCATGGCAGCGAAATACAAGGCCCAGCTCCTATTTGGAAGCTTGTCAAACGATGCCTCATAGTGCAGCCCGCCACCCGGGGATTCGGAACCACCGGGCTGTCCGCCATAGTCTCTGTCCTGAACCGTTACCGAGAAGAGGATCGACTTGATTAGGTGTAAGGCATGGAAAACGGCATGCACAGCGTCAGTAGATGCGGCCCAGCGAGATATTTTATCCTTGACCATCCTTTTCTCGAACGGGGACACCGGTCGGCCCAGCATGATCCGCGCTCCGGCGAAGACGCTGAGCTCTGGAATCGTGATGGATATGTTAATCGCACCGAGCCGGTAAAGGATGAACCCTAATGCGAGGTCATCCCCCTGGCCCTTTCTGTTGTCTTCGCTGAGGGAAAGCTTTTGCCAGTCGAGCACCGCACCACGCAGGTAGCTAATGTGGTCCTCATAGTCTTTTCTCCACCACTCCAGGGCTTTGATGAGCCTAGGCTGCCACTTGCCAGGAGCAGTCGATCCCGGGTCACAGGCCAGCGTGTTAACAAGGAGGTCGCGCTGCTGCATGTGACTAATAATCGATAGGAGACCCGCCAGCAAAACCAACCTTCCAAACGCATTTGTGTGACACGTTTGGCAATTGATCATTTTTCGCAGGCCTTCGAGGAAGGAGGGAGGTTTGATGCCATGGGCGTAGAGACTGGATTCGATCGCGCCGACTTCAGATGGTGACTTGGACGCCCAAAGCATGCGGTCGCACGGAAGGTATAGGTGGATCTCGTAAAACACTAAAGTTTGAGTGTGACCAAACATAACGGCATGGCTCGCATCCAAAAGGAAGGCAGTGAAGGCGGCACGTCTTATGGCTTCTTGGAGAATCCAGTGCTCCCACCATAGTTCTGGTGGTGGTGTGGAGAGCCTCTGTGGAGCAAAGAAGCCGACGGTCAGGTCCTGTTTGGGCTCGCTTGCCTCGTTCTGTGGAACAGTGGACGGTTTATTGCTTTTGGACACTTGTCTTCCGAACAACGTGCTGCTCCGACGCATGAGGTTTAGGGTAGTGGGAAAGAAGACAAGTGCTCGCTCATGCAGCGCTGCAGTAGACAAGAGTTTATCGTGCACTTCTAGGAGAAGAAGTGTTTGGAATACCCAGAGACGTCCCGGCGGGCTGGCGTCCACATGCATCAGTACATGTCCACGCAAATTCCAGGCAATATGATTGGTGAAATCTGGTCCTGGACCGCGGAAGCCCGGCTGTCGATCAAGCATCGATATCCCAATGATCAAGACGGCTAAAAGCAGGTAGCTGTGGTTGTTTTCGGGAGAGAATGTCGGTTCGTGCAGGATTGGTAGGTACTCGTGGAAGAACTTCCAGTACGAATCCAGATAGGACTGTATGCGAACCAGGCTAAGAGGGTGTTGCTCGTCGTCAAAATCGCCTTGAAGCACTTGGTTGGAGCGGTTGTCATTGTTAGTTAGCTTCTCCAAAATCAGAGTGATAAGATGTTGCCACTGCTTCCGAGACAATAGTTTCGTTTTCGCAGTGGGCGGGGTGGCTGAGCCGCCTGCCGCGCCAGATGAAGGTAACTGGCTGAGTTGACTGTTTGGCTCATTCTGAAAAGCGGCCACCTGGCCCGGGTAGGCGACTTGGAAGTCATGGAAGTCGTCGGAATAATAGCCAGCATCCAAGCCTAAATCTGAGAAATTCGGCTGGCATTGGTTTGCCAACTGGCTGTCAAACAGCCAAGCAGTGAATTCCTCGGTGCTAGAAGCCGGAGGGCTGACAAGGTTGGCCTCGAGTCCGACAGATGATAGATCCGACCGAGGGCCAAGCGAAATCGTGCTATGATCTGTATCGTCTGCTGACAACCGTACTCGAGCATCGTTCGCGGTTTGCCTCTGTATTGCACTATCCAGATGGAGTGAGTTGGATGGACTTTCCTGGTGTGACCTCCCCACCGATGTTCCAGAATATGGGCCAGGCGGTAGTGTCGAGAACCCAAAGCAACTTGGGTCACTGGATCCTCCCGGTACTCCTTGCTCAGCCGAGTCTAAGGCAAGTTGATCCGTGGTCGACAGAGTAGAGCCCTGTTGTTCAGAATCAGGCAGTTGCGCTTGCTGTTCATGCCGGACTTTGTGGCGAACGTATAAATCTTTGCGCACAAACGAGAGCGTGCAACCTGCCACGGGACAGACGTACAGTTCCCTTGGCGTATCTGGAAATGTCAGATGTTTAGCCTAAGCAAATCAAAAAAGAAAAAAGAAGCCACATGTGTTGAGACAGGTGGGTAATCCTCGTAGGGGTTATGGAGAATACGGCCTACGGTTGAGTTTATGCCTCTGGAGATGCTCCGCGCGAGAGTAAAATCTGCCACAGCCAGTGTAGGTGCACTCGAATCTCCTCCCGGGCGGTCGTCCTCTTCGAGGCCTTCTAGGACTGGAACCTAGAGCAGGAAATGGCTCAGAACCATCCATCGTGGATCATGGCTTGTATCAGACTGTCTAGCAGCCAAAGCGCGCAGAATGATGGGGGTGATCTGGGGACGGTTGGTGGGGGCGTCTGTGTCCCTACAAGTGGGACGATACCCCATACCCCAGAGTAGTGTGCCGACTATCGGTTGTTTTAGTCTGGCAAAGTGGCACGATTCTGCAAAACAGGATGCTGGTAGATTTGGAAAGGAGAACACCCGTGCCAGGAGGTTGGGGGCTTGGGGGTATTCAAGTCGTCAGCAACCCCCAAGGGCGGGGCTCTCTAAGGTGAGTCGGTAAAGTGGATAGCCGAAGAGGTGGTCGCTTTGAGCCTAGCTCGGTTAGTTCACGGTTAGTCCGCCTGGGGCGGCGTTCTTTGCCAACTCTCAGTCGTCCCTGGAGCACCCCAAGGGGAGTAGGTCCTTGGCCCAGACATCCCATTACTCGTGTTGGCCCCAATCCACCCCCAATTGGAGCACGCCACTCGTCCACTATTGGGGGCAGGCTGCGGCGGGTGACCACAGATGAAGCGTCTCGCTACTTTCGACCCAGTCTCTAGCTGGGTTCCAGCTCGGCGCCCCCGCAATCAATCCACACTCAATGAAGCCCCCAACCCGTGCGGGCTAGGGACCGTTCGTCTAGCTCCCAATGGATGACAGCCAGGCAAATTCTTCTCATCCGAATAGCATTCCCCGACCACGTTCACCAACCTCGATAGTCTAATCGAGAGCAATTGGTGTGGCGATCGATACTGTAGCCTGACTCATGACTATCACGCGCATCCCGAGGCGACGCTATGAGCAGTGAAGGCTGCTTTTTGGCGAAAAAACACTGTCACTTAGGCTCACTGACCGACCAGATAGTAAACGTAAATTTGACTTGATATAGACTCCACCTGTTGCTGGGCGGCCTTTCAGCCGGGGTATGGCACCATTGTCCAGGGATCTCGCATATATATGGCTCTCTCTTGCTAGATCAATGACGAACAACTAGACTAAGGTATGCTGAAACGGGTATGCACATCGGGCATTTTGCCAGGGTGGGTGGTATGCAGTTGCCTCATTATTTTGAGACTGCTGTAATCTTGCGAAGTCGGCTCTACCAAAGCAAAACCACTCGTTAGCGCTCCACACACAGAAGGGTCCTCGCGAGACTAGTTCACAGGCTAGGATATCAGATCTTGGTCTCACTCGAGTTGTCTTGGCTTTTTAAGCCAGGGACGAGACAGGCAAAGGAACTCGAGGATAAATGAAACGAGTGACATTTTGAGCTCTGGCTAGGGACTTGATGAAAAAAATCCATTCAACTATCTCGAGTACGATTCTTGGCGTGAAATAAATTAAACGGACTCCATATGAGCAAATTGGCCTCCCTTCTCCCCAGTCTCCTCATCTCTAGCGGCGTCATTTTCTTGCAGCTCTCTTCCCTTCTTCTCGGGGCCCAAGAATGCCAGGATGATCACCAATGCGAAGCACGCCCCCAGGAACGCGCAGATTACTATCGCGTAGTTGTACCTCGAGACCCCCGTCGCGGTAGGGCTCAAGGGGTAGTACTTCTCCCCGATGGTCGCCTGGATTGTGGCCGCCGGGCTCGACGCAAGGTTGCCCAGCTGATATGCGGTGCCGACAATGAACGCCCGCAGAGCATTCGGGGACAGCTCAATGAGGTAGGTCGGCACTACACCAAAGGCTCCCTGCATGAAAAACTGGAGGAAGAACGCGGAGGCCATAACGGCATTCGTCGAGACAAAAGTGTAGGGATAGAGAAGTAGCCCGCCCAGGGTGCACGAGACCATAATGGTCAGCCGCCGACCGAAGACCTCGGAAAGATGCCCCACGATGATAGCCCCGGAGATGGCGCCGAGGTTAGCGACCACCTGGACAATTGTGAGGTTATTTACGTTAAATTGGTACTGGTTCACAAGCATTGTCGGATAGAAGTCCTGGGAACCATGTGCCTGCAGCAGGTATAGTCAGCAAAATGTTACCGCATAACACTACACATGATATAGTTACCATGAAGTTAAAGCCTGCCATAAGAATGACCATGTAGATGATCGTAAGCCAATGGCGTTGGACAGCGACCTTGGCATCGTGGAGGAAAGTTGAAGTCTTGCTGACCTCGGAATACGGCCTCTCTCTCTCCCTCCAGCTCCGGTTCTCCGGTAGCATCATGCGGAAGACAATGATTAGCACCGGGGGCACAGCCCCGAACCAGAAGAGTGGCCGCCATCCATGTGGAGTTGTGTCGACTAATGCGCGAGAGAAGGCTGTTGCGAGGAGGTAGCCCGCTGGGTAGCCCGCCTGGAAGAGGCCCGAGAGAATGCCTCGCGCCTCAGGGACCACGTCCTCCAGCGCGGTTGCCACGGCGTTGCCGTACAAGCCACCCATGGCAATTCCAAAGAGAGCCCGACAGGCAAGAAATTGCTCGTATGTCTGGCAGAAACCGGCGGCGAGCTCCAGTACAATGAAGAGGACGTTGTTGAAGATGAACGGCCATTTCCGTCCTGCTCGATCGGACCAGAGTCCAAAGACAAAAGAGCCAACGGACCGGAGCATAAGCACCAACGTGATGCCCCAAGTAATGTCGGAATTCGTTTTCTTAAACTCTTTCGCAATTTGCGTCAAAGTCAGGCTCACGGTAAAGAAGTCGAACGCATCCCACACCCAGGCACACCATGCAACCTATTCCGCATCAGAGGCCATATGGAAGAAGAATTTCATCTAGCCGCGACTTACCGCGAAGAATAGCCATTGCTCCCGATTGAGGAGCCTCATTAACTTAAGGGGGTTGCTAACCGGAGTCATGGGCGGTTTGAGGCTGGTGACTCGGCTGGCTAGGTAGCTTCCGATGCCCATCTTCCGTTCAGAAGAGACTCGTTGAGTCTCCTCGACGGCGTCCTGATGCTTCTCTGCAGCCGACATTGCAATTGATAGAGTTTGATCTCGAGATGAAAGCGAAGATGTGCGGCCCTCGGTGGCTCTGCTCGAGGATCAGGAGAGAGGGGGGTGGGAGCTGAGCAGTTATATCTATTGGACCTGGTAGGCGCCCAGCGGCAACTCGTCGGACCACCAGCTGAGTGTCACCAAATTCCTACATCACCAGATGAATTTCTATGGTCCCGTAGAGGTTGCCCCCTTGGACGTGCGACACCCCAAACCCCGCCCCCAACTCCCACACTAGTGTGGGGTCCCCAGACTCCCGGGTTTGCGGGGAGGCTTAGGCCTCTTGGGGGCAGACAAGAGGGACAAAGAGCTACCTTGCCTGATCCGTGTAGTGCGATTTATCTCGTACTCCTCATTAAGAAGCTACCTCCAAGTGGTGCCCCCAACCCTCCCCACGCTGGCTTCAAGCTCGCCATATAACTATCATGAGAAGGCCTACCGCATACCAAGACCGGGTTATGCCACATGATTCACGCCATTAGCTGGTTGTCTTCCCGCTGTGCTTAACCCCTGCCCGAATTAGACGACCCGCTGCTCCCCCAACCGTCCAGCGCGAAGAGAGCGCAATCTGGTAAGACGATGGGCTCCATGGCAGATGCAGCCGCTCCGACTCCTGATGTCACCGCGCTTGAGTTATTCTCGCTGAAGGGCAAGAATGTCTTCATCACAGGAGGCTCTCGAGGCATTGGAGCAGCTATGGCGATCGCGCTAGCCCAGGCTGGTGCTTCCATTTGTTTGGGGCAGTCCAGCGCGTCCAACACGAAGACCGCAGATGCGATACGCAAGTTTGGCGGAAGGGCCGAGATCCTTGAGGTCGACCTAAAAGATACCCAACAAGCTAAAGAAATCTTTGGCAAAGCTCTGGAGGTTATGGATAACCGCATCGACGTGCTCGTCAACTGTGGTGGGCTACTCCAACGGAAAGATTCAGTCGACATCACTGAAGAGGATTGGGACAATGTAGGGCCTCTTTCATCAAACAGCGTTTAGAATCGTTGTGCTAAATAATATTTGGCTCCGAACAGATCCTGGATGTCAACCTGAAGGCGTTATTCTTCATCTGCCAAGCCGCTGGTCGCCACATGATCCCTCGAAGGCAAGGGAAGATTCTCAACATCGCTTCACTAAACTCGTACATCGGAGGTGACAGGGTAGCATCATATGCCGCCTCTAAGGGTGCCGTTACACAAGTGACAAAGGCGCTCAGCAACGAGTGGGCCAAGTATAACATCCAGGTCAACGCGATCGCGCCTGGTTCTATCGCGACTGACATGTACGAACATCCATAACGTCTGCACCTACTCCTACCCTGCGGCACTAACTACTAGTATAGCAACACGGATTTGAGGTCGGATCCCCAGCAATATGCGGCACGGGTTGCGCGCTGCCCCTCTCGCCGATGGGGTGCTCCGGCCGATTTCGCGGGCCCGGCTCTGTTCCTTTGCAGTGACGCCAGCCAGTTTGTTACAGGGGAGATTCTCGTAGTGGATGGAGGGCATCTAGCAAGTTAATGGGGCACAGTTGGCACGCTTGGTTGTATTGTGGCATATTTCGACGTAGACATCTTTCTCTAGACTCTGCACGGTGGTCTCCGCGACGCAAGTTCTCGGATAATTTATCATCTATTCTCTAGTGTTTCGCTCCTTCTAAAATGTGAGGCTATATTTCAGACGATGCCACACTGGGGTTTCTCTTGTATTCAAGGCAGAGACTGCTCGTTTTGTCGACATCGTCTCTATACTTAGTAGCAGAGATAGTAGGGGTATTCACCACTGCTCTTTCTATATGCCGCGGATATACTGCTTTATTTACCTGCTATACAAAGTTCATCGACAAGAACGTGATGATTTAATATTTTGGTATTTGGGAGCGCAGGAAGCGGATATGTAGTGGATTCGTCATCAAAGGGTGGCCTGTGGAAGGTATGAGTGCTTTTACTCGATTTGTATTACATCTTTCTTGTACTTTAATATGTCCAGGCCAAGGGACGAAAACAACAGCTGGTACATTCCCCCCCGCACCCTGGCATCAAAATTTTCACTCCAGAGGCGTGACATCCACCCATGCCCTCTTTTGCCAACTCTGCTCCGCAAGCTCTGTCAGCTGCACACCCTTGGCTCCTGCCAGAAGGGTCCACCTGAAAGGCTCGTCCTTAACCACGTGCTTCAGGAACAGTTCCCATTGTACCTTGAAGGCGTTGTCAAACAATTGCCACTCCGGAGCGCGGGACCAACTATCCAGAAACTTGATAGGCGATTCGATGTCTGGGTTCCATATAGGACGCGGCGTTTGGCTCTCGTGCTGAATGGTGCAATCCCTGTAAGGCGCAGAAACAAGTCAGTCAAAAGCTGATATGGAAGGAAGAAACTTCAAAGCTAAAGGGAGGGGACTCGCATACCTGAGACCGGCAACGGCACTGCCTTTGGTTCCGTCCACTTGAATCGTAAGCAACTCGTCGCGATGAACCCGGGTGGTCCAAGACGAATTGAAATGGACGATGACGCCGTTCTTTAGCTCGAAGGTGGAATAGGCGGAATCGTCGGCGGTGCATTTATAGACTTTGCCACTCTCGTCGACTCGCTCCTTGAGGTGTGTTGCGCCGAGACAAGTAAGAGACTTGATCTCCCCAAACAGGTTTTCGATAACGTATTGCCAGTGGCAGAGCATGTCGCTGATGATGCCACCATCCTCTTCCTTTTTGTAATTCCAGCTCGGCCGCTGGGGCGCCACTGGTCCCTTCCCGTCGAACACCCAATAGCCGAACTCGCCTCGGACTGACAGAATGTCGCCAAAGAAGCCGGTGTCGATGAGAGCCTTCAGCTTGAGCAGCCCCGGAAGCCACAATTTGTCTTGGACCACGCCATTCTTGACACCGGCAGCGGTCGCCACGTGGTACAAGTCGAGGGCCTCTGCGGCATTCACCGCGGTAGGCTTCTCGCAGTAGACGTGCTTCCCCTTGGCAATCGCCTTCTTGACGGCATCGGCACGCCTGCCAGTTGTCTGCGCATCGAAATATATAATGTTGGCGGGGTCATCGAGGGTAGCGTCGAGGTCGGTGGTCCACTTCTCAATGCCCTGAGCGGTGCACAGCTCCTGCAGCTTCGCAGGGTTGCGCCCGACGAGGATGGGGTCCGGCATGATGATATCGCCATCCGCGGTCTTGAGGCCCCCTTCTTTGCGTATGGCGCAGATGGACCGAATCAGATGCTGATTCGTGCCCATCCGGCCGGTCACGCCGTTCATGATGATTCCGACATTGTGGACTTTGGGAGTGGCCATATTGGCTGATGACAGAGATTGAAGTCGGGGAGTAAGAGGAAAGGATGGTTGTTCACGTCACCAGCAGGCATCTCCGAGGCTTCTTGCAGCTCGAACCATTCTTAAAGCAAGTGCTTGGGGAAGCTCATGCCGCCTTTGCAAGCCCTGTGCCCTTCCGTTTCCGGCCTCGGTTGGGGACGTTGGGGGCACATTTGGGGGCAGATTGGGGGCAGGTGGAGACAAATGGAGACAAATGGGGGCAGCTCTCGTCACCCCAAACGCGGGGATTCTGCGGGGTATGCGGACTGGAGCGGGGAGTCGACCAGATCTTTGCCATAGCCGCGTCCCGAGTCAGTTATTTAATCGGCGGCATCGGGGGTGCTGCTGCAAAGCATCGGAGTCCGCAGGCTTTATATTGGATAGAACATCCCAGCACGACATCGGTAAATCTCCTCGCGGATACGAAGCACCTGCATCACTCTCCTCGGTCTATCTGTTCTTGAAAACACCGTCAACATGCGCAACAGCAAGAAGACCGTTCTCGTTATCAATGGCCCGAACCTGAACCTCCTCGGCACTCGCGAGCCACACCTCTACGGATACGAGACACTCAACGATGTAGAGACGGCGGGCAAGAAGCAGGGAGAGGAGCTCAATGCCAACGTTGACTTCTTCCAAAGGTGCGTAGGATGCCCAAAACAACAGGGCCACGCAGCGTGAGCGAGACGAAGAAAAAAAGACTAATGTACCATTGACAGCAATTGGGAAGGCGCAATTGTTGACCGTATCCAAGAGGCTAGGACCGATGGCACAGATGGGATAGTCATCAACCCCGGCGGCTTTACCCACACCTCGGTTGCCATCCGTGACGCGCTCTTAGGCGTTTCTATCCCCTTTATCGAGCTCCACGTCGCGAATATTCACGCTAGGGAAGAATGGCGCCATCATTCTTACTTCTCCGACAAAGCGAAGGCCATCATTGTGAGTTCAATCTTCGAAGGAAAGTATCGAGATTATGTTCCTAACAAAGTCTAAGGTTGGCTGTGGAGCTGCGGGATACGAATACTCGATTTCACACGTCGTGAAGAAATTCGCCGAGCGTGATAACGTTGCTTCAGCATAAGTAACTTGGGATGTACAAAATAGGATATATGGCGTTAAACATTAATACAACATATTTGGCACATTGATATTTGCATCATCCCGTTCGGCTTTATATACCTAGATGTGTCAGGGTTAGATCTAAGTGGCGACTAAAGCTATATATTCGCCAAAAAGGTAACAATGCGGTGCCGGTAATGATTTAAAACTAATTAACCACTTAGCTTTAGACTGCGGAGTACCTGGGGATAAATTTGTCACCCCCAGGCTGCTACCACGTATATACTGATCAAGATTCGCACTCGGTGAAAGATCTAAGAAACCTGAGTGTCCTTACAATAAGTGGTCTGCGGCATGGTCTGCCGAAGCCATGCTGTGGTATTATTTATATTAGGGATAAATCGTCCTTGGGAAATTCGATTCAAGTTCTTTCCCACTTGTTTTTTGATTTCTTTTCTTGTCTAATTATGTACTTCTTCATCATGCCGAGGTCTAAGTGTATTATATCGGACTTCTTCTACTTGTGATATCTGTCGTTGGGTCGCTCCAGCCTAAAAGCTTAAATAATAGCATATATGTCCTTTAGTATGATGGACAAGAAAATACGAGTGAGAACACGTCAGAAAGAGCAAGCCCTTCAGGGTTACAAATAAATACAGGTGAGATAAAACGAGACTTGCACGCATTATATCCAGCTAATCCCCTCTGCGATTGGTTGCTTCTCCATAGCTATAACATCTATAGTATTGAGAATTCGCGAAGAACAATCTGTGTAGATTTAGATCTAAGGAGTAGCTAAGTGCTATAGAACTAATAATTAATACAATTCAACTAAAACGGGGCATGTATTGGGATGGGCATCCCTCTGAGAGCTATTAATCAAGCTAAGAAACCCTTCAAAACCTTATGGATCGACCAATACCAAAAGCTTCAAATATATCCCGAGTCACCTGCGGCCTGTATAATAAGCCTTAGTACGGAGATCACTACCAAAAGTCTTTGCTCACCGCCTTGGGGAATGGCCAGGGTATGAATTTCTGCCGGCAGAAAGCATCCACTATGGGTACAGGGGACCTAGCCACTAAACGCACTATAGCTTTAATGCTAACAGGCTCTGCTAGCAGCCATTGTTGCTAAAACTTTAAGCCTAACTTGATCTAGGGTTAGGGTTGGCTACAGCCCTGGTCTCAAGGCGGTGAGCAAAGACTTTTGGTAGCGATCTCCGTATGGCTAGCTATGATAGCCGACTCAACCTGATTTCGCAGTGTGGGGTGAACGAACGGCGAATCAGCCGGACATTCTATATCTGTATCGCTATAATGAGTATAATATAGGATGCAAGTTGCGGGACATCATAAAGGAATCAGCCAATCACTTCTGGCTTGCAATATCCACTGCCGCACTTTGACAATTAACCCCACGAACTTGCCCGAGACCGCGGAGTATGCTAAGCCGAATACAACCCGGTAATTAATCCAGACAGGATCATCGTGAAGATATAAAGCATGAAGTCCATCGCGATCATTCTCTGCTAATTTCGTTTGCGATTTTGTGCCACAATCCTTCGACATCATGCAGCTCTTCGCTTTACTACTGGCTTTTGGGGCTGTTTCCCACGGCCACTGTAAGTTTTTGTAGCTTCATGCTATTACTGTCGCTAATATTCTACGGACAGATACTCTCGTGAACATCGGAGCTGCTGGAACGGATTTTGCGTATGTTCGAACGCCAGGGAACCAATACAGCCATGCGCCCATTCAGAATCTTGCCAGTCCTCAAATGACATGCTATCAGGAGGGGTCGGCAACAGCACCAAAGACATTCAGTGTGGCCGCGGGCGGCCAACTCCATATTTACTACAGCCAAGCGCCATACCACCCTGGGCCGTATCAAGTGTACATGGCAAAGGTGCCATCGGGCAGTACTGCCGGTACCTGGCAACCGTCCGGGGCTGTATGGTTCAAAATATACTCATCGGGGGCCACCTTTAAAGGACCCGGGGACATGTTCCCTGCTACGTGCAAGTTTCATATTCCATCTGCGAAACGAACAAGTTCTTAACAAAAGTTCCAGGGCCAAATCCACTCGGCGTAACGATCCCCAAGAACCTCCCCGCCGGGGATTATCTCGTTCGACCCGAGCACATCGGCCTTCACATTCCCGGGGCGCCACAACTCTATTTGGGATGCGGCCAAGTGACTGTCACTGGAGGCGGCAGTGGTGTACCGGGGCCATTGGTAGCATTTCCCGGCGCGTATAATATGAGTGATCCGGGTCTCTCGGCAAACTTAGGAAGCCACCCGAAAACCTACACTGCCCCAGGACCCGCGGTTTGGACCGGATAGAGTAGTACATCCATGCCGAGAGAGCGTAACTTCGATAGGTCTATCAAGTTGGATCACTCTGACGTCATTTTAATAATACATATGATGCGGCATAATCTGTCCATAGCCTTGATCAGTATTCAATGAGCAGCGACGATGAGCTTACCAAGTTGGCTTGTCCCAATGTAGAAGATCGAGTCATCAAATAATCATAGGTTCAGGCCAGAAACCTAAACTTACAAGGAGCGTCTGGACTCGGAATGCGCTGAGTAACAGCTGTCCCTATTTCTTGAGATAAGAGTCATGCCATGGAGAGCATAGCGCTATCTTTGACAGCAAAAAGAGGGGAAGAGGGGGGAAGAGGGGGGAAGAGGGGGCTCTTACGTGTAACCCGCTGCAGTCCAACCAAACTATAGTTACGTGCAATGAGATTTGTAAGCACCAACCTTCCAAGGATGTGAACTCCTTGCCGATTTATTTACCTTCTCCATGACGCCGTCCTTCTCTGCGGCGGGCCACATTCTGCACCGCATTTGCCCCGTCTCTCGAGCTCTAGGACAAACTAAGTGACAATCTTGTACCGAGACAGCTCATCTTCCGCCCCATACAGCATGAAGGCCATTGTCCACCAAGGCGAGCCTGGCAAGGCATCTCTAGTTACAGACCGGCCATACCCAAGGCTGCGCCCGGGCTATGTCCTCGTTGACGTGAAAGCCGTTGCGCTCAACCCTACAGACTGGAAGCATATTGACTACCAAAATTCCAAAGGGGCGCAATCTGGCTGCGACTTCGCAGGTGTGGTCGCCGAGACTGGCATTGGGTATTCCAAGGCCTGGCAGAAAGGTGACCGTATCTGCGGTTTCGCCCATGGGGCCAATTGTCTCGAGAATGAAGACGGTTCGTTTGCCGAGCGGATTGCAGTCAAGGCCGACCTAGCCTTTCGCATTCCGGACAACATATCCTTCGCGGACGCATCGACGCTTGGGGTCGGCCTCGTCACCTGCGCTCAAGGGCTTTTTCAGCAGATGGGGTTAAATGTTCCCAGCCACCCTACTACGAAGGGGGAATTGATTTTGATCTACGGAGGGAGTTCGGCTACTGGAATGCTTGGAATCCAATTTGCGAAGCTGTGAGGGACCTACTTCCCAGTTCAATCTTGGCATGGATTGCGTGGATGCTGACCTGGCCATGCAGCGCTGGTTATACGCCGATCGCTACTTGTTCTCCTAGCAACTTCGAACTGGTGAAGGCGCTGGGGGCCGTGGCTGTGTTCGATTACAGAGACGAGCAGTGCGCGGCACAGATAAACAGCTTCACCAAGAACGCCCTTTCGTACGTATGGGATACCATTGGCTCGCCCGACTCCGTGAAGATTTGCGCCGAAGTTATTTCACCCGGTGGGAGTTATGGGGCGATTTTAAAGTTGGAGTTTCCTCGCTCTGATGTGAAGACCACTTATTCGCTGGGGTACACTGCCATTGGGGAAACGATCGAGAAGCGTGGGGTCAGGATAGAAGCACGACCTGACCATTTCGAGTTTATGAAGAAATGGGTTGCAGAGGAAGGAGAGCCGATTCTACAGGAGGGTCGACTGAAACTCCCTCCCACCCAAGTGGGCAGTGGCCTGGAGGGCGTGCTGGATGGGCTTGATTTGATGAGGCAGGGCAAGGTTAGTGGTACGAAGCTGGTCTATGTTCTGTGAGAACAGTTATTGCCTAGACGAGCTTTAATTTCGGACGTACGGCCCTTTGTGATGTTCGATATCCTCAAAACCAGCTCAATTGTTCTCTCTTTAATATAGATAACTACGCCGAGCACAGAGACGAGGCAGTTGCTCTGGCGATATATGGCTTGCACCAAAACGCTCCCAGTTTCTTTAACAAGAACACCCAGGCGTCCCCCCTCTCCTCTACTTAGCTGTCCCAGCAAGTCCGTGCTAACTGCCATGAATTCAAGACTTGTATAACTTTCCGCCTTTCCAGACGTGGGTGATGTTATCAGGGTTGACAAGGATGGAGATGTCGTCCAATGGACTCCCAACGACTCCTAGCACATCCGCGTCATATCCTTCCTTCAGCTGTCCTGTCTTGGGCGCCTTCTTCCCAAGTACCTCTGGAGGCGTTGCGGTGCATGCTTCTATGACCTGCAGCGGCGTCAGCCCAGCGCGGGCTGCGTATACCAGCTCCATGGCATTCTTTCCGTGTGAGACACGATGGTTAACATCGCTGCTAAAGCTATCGGTGCCCAGGGCAATCTTGACTCCCCTGCTCACGGCCAGCCTATAGTTCTCCCTGGTCAGAGGGACAATCTTCTCGATCTTCTTGCGGATGATGGGCGCAAATTCCCGGTCGTCTGCATAGATGCCCTCCTGGATCTGACGGGTAGCGACAAGCACCGCGCCCACCTTCTTCATCTCTTCGGCGACCTCGTCATCCACGTAGCATCCGTGCTCAATGCTCCTGATGCCCGCGCGGAGCGCCGACAGAATCCCGGCCTTCCCGATCGCATGAGCGGCGACCGTGAGGCCGGTCAAAGACGCTTCATCAACGATTGCCTTCAATTCGGCATCGGAGTACTGCCGGTCCTCCGGGTCATCGTTGAGACTCAAAACCCCGCCCGAGGAGCAGACCTTGATGCAGCGGGCGCCCTGGCGGACCATGTTCCGCACTTCCAGCCTGCATCCGTCCACACCGTCGCATATCCCGCCAATGTGCTGCGCATTGTGGGTAACAGCACACAGGGGCAGATTATGGAAGTCTCCGTGGCCACCCGTGCAGGAAAGCGCGGTTAGAGACGAGTAAACATTCGGTCCCACGAGGTATCCGTCCCGGATGCCAGGCCATAGGTAGCCGGCGCACTGCACCAAGAGTCAGCCATGCATCCCGATCCATATCGCTTTAGAGACTCACTCCTCCAAGCTCCCGGACGCTCGTGAATCCCGCCTCTAGGGTCCTCTTTAGATCGGCGACCACTACTGCGCCGGCCAGCGCGTTAGCGCCCGGCAGCAACATGGACGGGTCACCTATGGGCCCAAAGGCAAGCCCGGTTCCGGTGAAGTGAGTGTGTAAGTCCCACATCCCCGGCATCAGTACAGGCACATGAGTGAACTTGACATCCGCATATTTGCGGGGAAGGTCCGCATAGGGGCCGACCCAATCGACCTTGTCATCCTTTATCACAATAGCTCCAGATTTGATAGGATCGCCACGGCCGGGGATCAAGAGGTCACTAGACAGGCCAGCAAAAGTCGGGACATCCTCATCGGCTAGAAGGAGTGCCTCGTCTTGCACGGTAGAGCGATGTGGGAGACGCATTGCAACGATGGTACCGATTATCGTAAGGAAGGGCGGTTGGTGGGTGAAGACAAAGTTCTGGAGGCACAACACAGCCCATTTAAAATTGCTTAGGCGGGTTTAGTGCGGCGCGGGGTTGTCTGACATCTCGCAGATCGTTGTTGAGCCGACGACCCGGTCGCTGCAGGGGTAAACGATAAGATAAAGCTAGGTCTCACCCTTGGCATACTCCGTAGGCGCATCACAGCGCTTTATTGAAGAACGTAACCGTGCTGCTCGGAAAAGCTCTGAGCATAACGGGCTAGTGCTAGTGAGCCGTCTTTGAGGCTGATAGTATTAGAGAACTAGTCTGTGCCAGCTCCATCTGGTATAAAGAGATAGACAAGAGCACGGGTTATGCAATTATGTGTTGAAGACATAGCCGGCTTCCAAGGTCTAATAACAACATTTATATATAGAACATAACTCATGTTGTTCCAACATTCTCTTTCCTCACTATAGTGTTACCTCTGCCAATTTGCACGGCGCTAGGATGAAAAGGTCCGCTGGCCGAGGAGCACAATCGGTGAGACTAACCACCAGGTATCGCATTGCTCCTTTTAATTTTGGTTTCAAAGTCTAGCTTGTGAACTACCTCTGGCATGTATCATGGCCGGGAGACTTTGACGAAAAACGAAAGGGGACGGAGAGAGAGAGAGAGAGAGAGTGACAGTAAGAATGATGAGTCGGCTCTCAATGCGCATGCGAGGCCCAGACGCTGTTTACTGTTCTCATGTGAACCTTCGGATTTCGCCTATGTGCTACGCACAGCCTCTTGGGACTAAATCGTAAGCCCAGAGAAAGTATACATTTTCACCAAGCTGTGATTTCCCCATTATCCAGAGAAGATTGGCTAAAGGAGGATGCTTCCAGCTGAGTCAGCATGAAAGCATGAACAGTTCAGCTAACAGAAGGACTTCGGATATTGGCGCCGGTAATAATTGTACCGTGAAAATAAAGATCCCTGTGCTAGTGACCTCTTCGCTCAAGATACAGAGTACATTGACCTACAACAGCATTAGGCCCACCACCTGGCAGCGCCAAGGTCTATAGCAAACACGATTCAGTGCTGATTTGCGACCTATATTTTAACTTTCCGGTCGATCCAGGTCTTCTTTTTCTCAGAGTGCAGGTGCGCGAAAGCTGCTTGGCCCGGGGTTCGAGTGGCCCTTGGGCCTAGACCCGGCCGGAGATAACTGCTACGCTGCAGGCTAGTTATCGCCGACTTCCCGCATAATTGGCTTATGCCCAAAAGGGAAAACCTTGTGGTAGATGATGGCGACCCCGTTAAATCGACCGTATGGATTTTACCGTATCTAACCACATCCGGTAACTACCCATTTGGGAGTGGCGGTGCCAGCCACAGCCAAAAAT